>JADRCD010157911.1:0-22936 GCA_019843815.1 Montemys delectorum
GTGTGTGTGTGTGTGTGTGTGTGTGTGTGTGTGTGTGTGTATACACACCCCTTCAATCCGGTGGCCTCCATGGAGAAATGTCTGTTTTTTCTCTGGGGTAGCCGTATGTGTCTTCGTGCTGGGTGGATGGGAGTGACTCAAATCTAGGCACAGATAAGGGCACCTGGTCACCTGGTTACTAACCTCTCACAGTCAAGAAGGGTTTGCCGGGAACCTGTGGAGTCTTACTAGAGAGTTTTCAGCTACATCTAAAGGAGATATTGCCTATGGGACAAGGGCTGGAAATTCATAGCTAGCGCCATGTTGCCCAAGAACACGAGGCTTCTGTGCATAGCCATTTAAGCCTTTGGCTAAGCCCACCTGTAGGCCCGGGCGGGGGGGGGGGAACCATATGCAGGGGGCAGGGACCTGGGGAGGAGTGACTTCCGAGGAGGAGATGGCTTCCTAAGAGAGCCCTGGGGCCAGGCAGGGATGTGAGCCTGGTGTGGAGCCAAGCTAGCTGAACGTCACAAGAGTGGAATTTTCAGGGAGGGAATTATCCCTATGGGGACTTCCAGATTCTAGACCTAGGAAACTATGGGCTAAGGAAGGACATGTTCTGGAGGGAGCTACTCAGGTGGGAGGGGCCCAGCTGCGGCAGTGATGGGGGCTTCCATGGATGTTCCAGACCAGGCTACGGCTGGAGGGGCTGAGGAGGGGTCACTCATGCTGAGCTCCTGGAGGGGCTCAGGACATCCAGGCTAGCTGCCCAAGTCGGGGTCATGTCTCTGTCCACCTGTTCCAGGGCTACCCAGGTCCAAAGGATCCATGGGATGTGAGGCATCCTTGCAGGCAGAGAGGTTAACTGCGTGTAAGCCAGGAAACTAGGATGGCCAAGCATTGAGCTGGTGCCCACTAGGAAAAGACCAGAAAACCTGGGGCTTGGGAAAGGAAGCAGTAAAAGATGTGAGAGAAGCTTCAGCCGACAGGGCCCTGGGTTCTCCATTGGTGAAGGCAGTGATGAGAGGAGTAGGGAGGATGCCCAGAATCCTAGCCCTTTGGCCCTCAGGGTTGACACACTCATTAGTCCTGTCTCTGGCTCCAGGGCAACACTAGTTACCCACAGTTCAGCTCTCACGGATCCCAGAGGCTAAGGAGACAGGTGCTGAGGTGCCCGCCCTCTGGGGTACCCATCATGTCTCCATCTCTGGCTGCCCAGGTATCACCTCTGTGTGCCTAAGTTGTCTACGACCCTCTGCCTGCCAAGGCTGCTCCATCTTCTCCTGTGCTGTTCGGCCCAGAATCCTACACTTTCAGCCCCTCCTCTGTCCGTTGTTAGCCCCATCAACACGTCACACAGCTGCCTTACTCCTGGGATTTGGCTCAGGGTTGGACAGGGCTAGACACATCTATCCCTGGTGTCAAGTTCAGTTAACCAAATACATGGCCCCCATCAAGGGTCCTGGGGACCCTGAAATGATTCAAGGTAATTTCCGATCCTTATGGCTAATAGGAAATGGACACAGATGCTACTGTGTCACTTTGGATCTCTTGTCCCCAAAGCTGAGGGAGGGACAGAGACCAGGAGGGAAGTAGTTTGCAAAGCCAGACATTGGTGCCACCTGCAGGAACCTGACTGAAGGAAGCAGGGCCGGCTTCCACATATCATGTTCACAGAAGATGGAAGAAACTAGAGACTACCATCCCTTGAAATATGTGGAGAGGCCAAGACCCGGGCAGCCAGAGCTCCCAACTGGAGCTGAAAAGATGGAGAGAATGGGCAGGACAGAGACCATGCTTCAAGCAAGCAGAAGGGATGCAAAGCCTCCTAAGCGGGCACAAAGAGGAGAAAGCAGGTCTGTGCAAAGCCCATGTATAGTGAGCCAGCTCCCCTGTGCAAGCAAGGTGGCCAGGCCATCTTCCTGGCTGCCAGAGGCCCCCTTAGGAGCTCGCCCTGTGGCCCCTTACCCCAGAACCTCTTTCTCCTTTTGCAAAGCTCAAGGTCTCTTTTGTTCCCTAGTCTCCCATTCCACCCACGTCCTGTCTGTACTTCTGTCTATCTGGAGGTTCTACCGGCTCATGCCCAGTATACTACCTTTGCCAACCTGCAAAGGCCTGCTCCTTCCTCTGGCCTGCCCCTCACTAGGGAATCTGTTATGATCTCTCCTCAGAATTTCCCATTAGTCTGTCATCTCCCCAGAGCAAAGACCTTATCCATAGGTGAGGCCAAGCCTGCCCAACCCCACTGGCCCTCCTGGGACCTCTGTCCACTGCTCCCAGTCTGAGTGGTCACACTGCCCTCTTGCTCTTCCCACGTTCCAGGCACAACGCCCCCCCCCCTCCCCGCCCCCCCCCCCCCCCCCCCCCCCGCCCCCCCCCCCCATCACAGAGCCTTCCATCCTGCAGTCTTCTTGCTCACTCTTTCCCCAGATTCTTGCATGGACTCTTCCTTTACTTCCACCTGTCCGTCCTCAGCCTTACTGTTCCTTGGGCTATAGCAGTGGTCCTCAGCCTTCCTAATGCTGCGACCCTTTAACGTAGTTCCTCATGTTGTGGTGACCCCCAACCATCAAATTATTTTTCTTGCTTCTTCATAACTGTAATCTGGCTACTGTCATGAATCATAACTTACACGCGTGGTTTCTGGTGGTCCTAGGCTAACCCTACGGAAGGGTTATTTAGCAACCCCAAGGGGTCACAACCCGCAGGTTGAGAGATGTCTTGGTGAGTGAAGGTAGTTACCATGCAAGCTTGATAACTTTTAGTTTGATTTCTAGAACTCGTGTAAAGGCCAAAGGAGAGAACCAACTCCACAAAGGTATCCTTTGATTTTTGGCTTCCATAAGCACACTGTAGCATGTGCCCTTCCCACAACACGCACACATACACAATAAACATTTTTTTAATTGAGAAAAAAGAGAGTACTTTCCTACTTCTTTGTGTATGTGTGTTTGTGTGTGTACGTGGACACAAGCATGCATGTAGAGGCCAGAGGTCAATGTCAAGTGCTTTCCTTGGAAGCTTGCCTGCTATATTTTATGAGACATGATCTCTCAGTGAACATAGAGCTCACCAACTTAGTTTGGCTAGCCAGCAAGTCCCAGGGTCCCCTGTTTCAGCCTGTCTCCCAAAGCTGGGGGGCCAATTCATGGACTGGACCATCTCCCTACTGCTCCTTAATTCTTTTAAAGATTGTCCACTCTCTTTATGTTCCTCTTCCCCTATTCTTTGAACCCCAACATCTGGCACATCCAGACTCCCTTTACAATGCCTTTTTTTTTTTTTTTCAAGACAGGATTTCTCTGTATTGTATAGCTCTGGTGCCTGCCTCAGAGCTCATCCACTTCCTGGAACAAAGTAGATGCTTAATAAATAGCTGGTGAAGGAAAATACAAAGCTAACAGGTAGAGTTCTCAGGCCCCTTTGTCCGAGGAAACATTGAACCACCTTCTTTCTATTCCCAGGAATGGCCTCATGGTAAGGCTGCCTCCCCTTGGCAGGCCTGTTTCTGGGTAGGACTAAAGCTGAAGGCTACTGACCACTCATATGAGGGACGGCAGGGAAATCCATAGACTAAAGTGTTGAGGGGGGCAGTGAAGGGGTGGTTAAGACCTGGGAACCTTGCGGACAACTTAGCTCAGGCTGGAGTCAAACTGCAAAGAGGCGTGGGGGGGGGGGCAAGGGAAGAGTTGACCTCAAACATCTGACAGAGGTAGTCATCTGGCAGGCTGTGAGAACAAGGCGGGGTCCTCTGCTGGGCTACTGGCCTAACGGCTTGCCTTCTTATGTTCTAGGTCTTCCAGGAGCAGGTTCTGTGGCTCTCTCACGCTGGACTTGGCTCAAGGGGAGATAAAATTTTTTCCTTTGCTGGTATAAGTCAAAATCAAGGCAGAGGGTCGGGAATGGAGAGAAGCTGAAGGGACTTTTAATGCCAGGGAGTACACACAGGGCCCTGATACAGGTCTGGGCCATACTCCAAACCATGGTTCTTCCACGGTGTCAGTCCTGCATGCACATGAAGAGCCAGCTCAGTGTCCCTGCCCAGGAGGCCTTTCCAGGCTCCTGGGTCATGCACCACCCAGTTGTCCCTTTCAGCTTTCACCACACCCTGCAGGGTGGGACTCTACCAGTTCTGCTCCGGTGGTCCAGCCTGTGACCGTCGGCTAAGCTACTCTGCTACTTCTCATCCCCATGACAACCCGAGAGCAGGTGTGAGCTGATGAGGTTGGAGGAGGCTTCCCGCGGACAGCAGGACCAAACTGGACCTGGAAGAGCTTGCTTGGAGAAGATGCCGTACTGGAGGACAGAGCAGGGATGGGGCCAGAGCTCCGGCCAGGTGGAAGAACCCCGCAGGATCTTTTCGAGGACCTGCACATGGCTACCCCGCTTTGGTGATGAAACCCAGTTTGGCTCTGGCTTTGCCACCTGAAAAGTTTATTTGGATCAGTTTTCGATCTAGAACACTGTCAA
The DNA here is from genome assembly GCA_019843815.1 of Montemys delectorum. NCBI lineage: Eukaryota > Metazoa > Chordata > Mammalia > Rodentia > Muridae > Montemys > Montemys delectorum. Next base: position 4,450 of record JADRCD010157911.1, read on the forward strand.
ACCAACCTTAGTAGAAAATTCTATTTAAAAACACAAGCCCCGTGGGTGGCAGACCCTGGCCTCACATGTACTGATATTTCTATTTTTACACCCAAACATGCTTTCAGCCCCCGGAACCCGATTTGGAACTTGAAAGCAGCCTGTTCTATTCTGGGACCCACTTCCGGCTTTGGTGGTGTGATGGAGGTGGTGTTTGTACACACAGGCTGCTCCGCCCTCTGCCCTCCCCTCCTCTGTGCCTCCTGTCTCTTCCTGCCCTCTTTCATCTATATAACCTCCCTGACAATAACAGGGTCTGGAGGAGAAGGCCGCAGGCTTAGGCAGCGAAGCTGTGGACTGAAACGGTAATGTGGTTCCCCATTATCTCCTGAAAGGCCCACCAACCACCCAAGCCTGTGTCAGGAGGGGTAGCCAGCCTTTCTCCAGTCAACACTGGACAGTGAGACATGGGGTGAAAAGTGGCCCATGTGACAATGAAAAAGTTCTCTAAAACCAGTGGTGGGAGGAAAGGGGAAATAAATAAGGCTGGCCCAGGAGACTTGAGGACTGCCTCCTGTCCTTCCCCTAGACCTGCCCTGGGCCCTGCCAAGGTAGGTCTGCCTAGGAGAAATGAATGTGGGGCTCACCCACAAAGTTCCAGAACCACATGCCCCTCCAGGCCTGGAGCTCGGTCCAGATGGGCACCACTCAATTTTCAGCATAGCCTGTGACCACTTCCTCTCCCTTCTACTCTTCTGTCTTAGACCTTGGTCTGCATTCCCACCCATGAGAACCCCAAACCAGGCTGGCCAGAGCCAAGACTCCCAGCTGCTACCTTATGCACCCCAGACGTTACATAACCTTGAGACATAGTGTTTACCCCTCAATACCTTGATCCCTACTGTGCCCATTCCTTGAAAGCTATACTGGAGCCCTCCTGTGTCACAGACGGGCCCCAGACATGGAGGGGGCCTGATGGGCTTTACCCAGAAAGTCCCTGTTGACCCTGCACCCCCTCCTAACCTCTATCCACAGACGTAGGACTAGAAAAGTGACAGTTGTGACAAGTAGCAAGACTCAGGCTCTACCCGGACATTTTCCTGCAAAGGACCCTCTGCCCCAGGCTGTGGCTTTCCCATCACAAAATAAAGCTTCCACACAAGCACGGAAGGCCTGCAGGAGAGTGAGAAGGGGCTCACTGGAGATGAGGTTGAACCTGTCCTGTCCCGTGTTAGTAAGTGCCCAAGGTGAGAGGCAGGCAGCATGACGTCCCCCTTCCAGTGTGCTAGGCTGAAATTGGTAAAAATCTATTTTCCTTATTTACCATCTTAAGAAGTGGGTGCCGTAACTCCAGGGACTCCCAATGCAGACCTACAAAGTTGAATGGGCCTGAGGCACAGGTTCAGATTATATTCCACATTTCAGCCAGGCCTGATTGTAAAATGCCTGTAATCACAATGCATGGGATGCTGGGGCAAGAGGATTGCTAAAAGTTTGAGGCCAGTCTGGGCTATGTAGTGACTGTTAGGACAGTCCGAGCCACAGTTTGAGAAGTGCCATAGCTGGCAAGCTCACAGAACATAGGAGTTGCCCTCCTTCTCCTTCTCCAAAGGCCACAGTTCAACCCTACCCATTTTCTGTTTGTTTCACTTCCCTATTCCTAAAGGACATTCTTATTGCTACTTCCTGGCCCACAGCATCAGCATTCGCCTTAGACATCGATGCTCCATGACGCAGAGCCTTCACGCATAGCCTCCTGGTAGCTAGATTCCTCTCCTCGGCTTGATCTTCCTGGAGCTTTCATTTTAAAATGCTTTCATTTTACATTTCTTCACTTTTGTGAAATAAATAATTTAAATCCCACCAAATGCCCAGATCTCCCCGAAAGCCTTCCACTATACCAGACACACCATCAGACTACAGTAGACTTCTAGGTGCTGCACTCGCATCCCCACTTCACTAGTATCTTGCCACTGTCTTTGCTTCCCTGGCACCCCCTACAGTGAAGTTCCACTTCCTCTTTCTCGGTTTCCCCCTGGTTTTGGAGAAGCACACTCTCAAGTGGCTCCTGAGAAGGGACCATGTTTTCTGAGGACTCCTCCTGCCACTGAGGACCAGTACTATGGCAGAATCCTGTGTCTCTGAGCTTTGTATTTTGTGGGTAGCCACAGTTCTAATCCTGGCTCTTTTTCTCTATACATTTCTCAGGTCCCTGAATCAAGATTCCTGTAGACAAGCCTGAAGCACACATCCATTTGCCTTCTTGTATCTGAACATTCCGTCTATCCTTTTTTTTTTTTTTTAATTTTTATTTTCTTTTTGTTTTTGTTTTTCCAAGACAGGATTTCTCTGTCCTGGAACTCATGCTGTAGAACAGGAAGGCCTTGAACTTACAGATCTGCCTGCCTCTGCCTCCCTAGTTCTGGAATTAGAGACACTCACCACCGCCACTGGCTTCAGTCCATCCTTTTAACCTGTATCTTAGAGTGGTTTGATAAACACCAATTCCAAAAGCAACTTGAAGAGGAAAGGGATTTTTTAATCTTACAGTTTATAGTCCATCATTGAAAGAAGCCAGGGCAGGAACCTAAGACAGGAGCCTAAGACAGGAGCCTAAGACAGGAACCTGAAGACAAGAACTGCAGAGGCCATGGAAGATGCTGCTCACTGGCTTGTTCCCATGACTCACTCAGCCTGCTTTCTTATAGAGCCCAGGACCACCAGCCTAGAGTGCCACTGCCCACAGAGGGCTCTTCTGCATTAGTCAAGAACATTCTCGCATGGGCTAATTTGATGGAGACATTTTCTCAGTTGAGGTCCTTCCTTCTTCCTGACTCCAGCTTGTGTCAAGTTGACAAAAACAAACAATAAGCTGGCGGTGGTGACGCACACCTTTAATCCCAGCACTTGGGAGGCAGAGGCAGGTGGATTTCTGAGTTCGAGGCCAGCCTGGTCTACAGAGTGAGTTCCAGGATAGCCAGGGCTACACAGAGAAACCCTGTCTCAAAAAACCAAAAAAAAAAAAAAAAAAAAAAGAAAAGAAAGAAAGAAAAAACAACCCAAAGAGTACAACCTGGAAGCCTGATTTTCTTCCCTCGTTCCTGCTTCCTAGGTCTTTTATCATCCAATGTTAGACTCCTAGACTCTTCCTTGAATATCTTTCTCTCTCATACACCTTTTTTAAAAAAAAAAAAATCAATCTTTAGTTCTACTTTAAGATTTCCTTAGGCTGGCAAGATGGCTCAGCAGGTAAGAGCACTGACTGCTCTTCTGAAGGTCCTGAGTTCAAGTCCCAGCAACTACATGGTGGCTCACAACCACCGGTGAGGAAATCTGACTCCCTCTTCTGGTGCATCTGAAGACAGCTACAGTGTACTTATTTATAATAATAAATAAATCTTTGGCCCAGCAGTGGTGGCACATGCCTTTAATCCCAGCATTTGGGAGGCAGAGGCAGGCAGATTTCTTAGTTCGAGGCCAGCCTGGTTTACAGAGTGAGTTCCAGGACAGCCAGGGCTATACAGAGAAATCCTGTCTTGAAAAAAACCAAAAAACAAAAAGAATAAATAAAATAAATAAATCTTTGGGACGGAGCGAGCAGGGACCAAAGCAAGCAGAGGTCCTAAATTCAATTCCCAGCAACCACACGAAGGCTCACAACCATCTGTACAGCTACAGTGTGCTCACATACATAAAATGAATAAAATCTTTTTTTAAAAAAGATTTCCTTTATCTTGGGCTGGTATCAGAAGATAAAGGCTCTGGCTGCCAGACCTTCAGGATCCATGTGGAGAAGTGAGAATCAGCTCTGCTGGTTGTCCTCTGGTCTCCACAAGCATGTCCTTGCCCTCTCTCTCAACAATCACTTAATTTAATAAAGAGTTTCTCAATCTTATCCTCCAACTCTTCTATTGAGTTTCTATGCTCACGTACATATATACATATGTATTTTTCTAGGACCATATATATACATTTCAAGATTCATGTATATACATATACATATTGACCTTCTATAATCATGTATGTATGCTTGTCTCTCTATGTATATATGTATATATGTTTTATATAGAGACACAAACACAGAGAGAGAGAGATGAGACAGAGAGAAAGAGAGAGAGAGGATCTCATGTAGCCCAGGCTGACCTTGAACTCACTGTGTAGCCAAGGATGACCTTGAACTCCTGATTGTCCTGCCTTCCCTTCCTGAGTGATGGGATTACAGGCATGTGCCCCCCACCCCAGTATACTCAGTGTTGAGGATTGAACCTAGGCTTCCATGCATGATAGGCAACCGTTCTGCCAACTGAGCTATATCTAAAACTTCCAGAATCATATTTTCAATTTTCAAGAGTAATTAATATTTTCTAAATAGTCTTTCTTCTCAGAACCCAGTTCTATTTTTTTTTTCATGAAAATGTACAAATTTTTCTCTTTGCTTCTTGAGGGTATTGATCACACGTTCTAAGCCAGCTGTGGCAGCACACACTTGTAGTCCTAGCTATCAGAAGGCTGAGCTGAAAGGTAGCATAAGTCCATTTCCCTGGCCCCAGGCACAACTTTTAGGATGTGTTCTCGGCAGACCTTAGCACACTTGTAACCCACCTACCTGTTGTCTCCACCAATGTAATTGGTAAATATCTTGGCTCGAGTGACTTTCTCAGTTCTATAACAGAATCTCATGTAGCATATAGCTGCTTCCTTAGAAGAACATGTTTTCTGGAGCAACTTGAGTTCATATCTCTGGGCCATTGTTATTCATACTTGACTCTGGAATGAACTCTCTCTTTTTCCGTTTGAAGTGAGGGCTGTGCTTTGCCTGGACAAACACATTTCAGTCCCTCTGAAAGAAGAGGGTTAGAACACAGCATTGTGTCTGAATATGCCAGAGCCCATGTTTCCATGACAAACTGCAAACTAAACATGGTGTTTTGACCTTTGCAGCACCCAGGAAGGCCCAACCTGGACTACCATTTTAAACTTCCCTGAGCTCTTACCCTGGCGAACATGACTCGGGCTCAGGTCTGTTCTCTGATTCCAACCTGAGGCCCTGAATACAGGAACCTACTCCAGCTCACTGCAGAGTGCTGTACGTTCCACACCAGGGCTACACCCACAGCACTGTTGCCCTTTGTGAGACACAGCTGTAGAACTCACTCCTAAAGAGTGGTCTGGAAGTGGGGTCCAGGCTCTGCGTATTCACATCTGCACTGTCAGGACAGTGTGTGTGTGTGTGTGTGTCCATGTGTGTGCATGTGTGTATGTACGTATGTGTGTATGCATGTGTGTTGTACATGTGTGTGCATGCATGCATGTGTGTATGTGTGTCTATGTTTGTATATGTGTGCATCTGAGTGTGTGTCTGTGTGTGCACGCATGTGTATATGTACGTACTCTTCCCCTGAGGAAGCAGAGGGTAGAGCTACCAAGTACGGTGCTACAGTTAGGGAGCCATGAGCAGCACTTGTCCCGTTCCCATGTTCCCTTAGTGCCTTAGCTGAGTGGGGGAGAAAGACTGTGTATATGGAAGTGAGACCAGAAAATAGTCCATGCTGCCCGTCACACTAGGAGAAAAAAAGAACACCCCAATACAAAAATGGTATCTTTGGACTGTGCCTTATTCATTGCAACCTGGGAAAAGAAAAGAAAAATAAACCAAAAAAAAAAAAAAAAAAAAAAAAGACAGGGCAGTGGTGGCACACACCTTTAATCTCAGCACTTGGGAGGCAGAGGCAGGTGGATTCCTGAGTTTGAGACCAGCCTGGTCTACAGAGTGAGTTCCAGGACAGCCAGAGCTATACAGACAAACCCTGTCTCAAAAAAAAAAAAAAAAAAAAAAAAAAAAAGAGAAAAGAAAGAAAGAAAAAGAAAAGAAAAGAAAAAGAAAAAGAAACTTACTGTCTTCTAGCCTTCTCTTAACATATTTTATAGATAAATGGAACAAAGGCATCTTTAGTTCAGTGTTGTTCCGCTGGACAGGTGGTGGGCCTTGTCTTTCTAGCTGTTTTTTCTTTGTTACTGTCTTTCCTGTATAGTGGGAAAAGAGGGTTCCTGTTCGCCAAGGCCATTGAGTCTTACATCGAGTCCTCCCATTTAGATGACCTCTAGAACGCAGAAAAACTAATTGTTATGGTGTGTGTGGCTGAGCCGCTCACGATGCATATATCTGGAGTACAGATGCTGTCTCACACTTCCTAACACTTATCTCGTGCAAGACTTCCCCTAATGCTCGGAGCCCATTCCGAAGGAGAGCCTGGGTCCACCTCTGAATGCAGTGAGATTGTTGAGTTAGATGAGGCACTTTGGAACAACAGTAGTCATGGCTTGCCCCAGAAATCAGCAGGCATCAGGATGCATAGGTGTCTCTCACTGGGTGACCAGAGACTTGGGCACCTACGTCTAGGTGCCCAAGGTTTAAGGAAGAGACACCTCTAACCAGCCACCCAGGCTCAGATGTTGTGCAAGCCTGCTAGAGTAGGTGGAGTTAATGGCTGAAGTTCTAGTCCCCAAGCCTTTGTGGCCACACTGCCCCCTTGTGGACACTTCCCTGGAAGGCCCCTCATACCTGTGAAGGCCTCATGTATCTGTGGGAATGCTACAGCAGTGTATGTCTATGAGCTTTGAGGTGTGTTGAAATGAAGCCAGTCACCAACCTCAGTGGCCACAGACTCACATATGAGCCTTTCCCCCTCAGAGGGAGGCCTCTGCTTCTTACACAGCTTCCTTTTGGGCTCAACTGGCCCTTGAGATCACAGGACAGGGCTGAAGTCCTAGCATTCAAAATAAAGCAGGAAAGAATTAGGAAAAGTTGCAGATTCCAAAGGGACCTGTGTGAGAGTCAGAGAAAGAAGCCTTGGAGGGATCAGACTGACAACTGTTCATCAGCAAATCAAGCCAGAGTTAGGTCAGTGGCCTGTCCATTTGCTCTACAGGATCACTGGAAACTCACGGCCCATGGGGACTGAAAATGAGAGTTCCTCTCTGAGACTTTGAGATCTCCAGTTGTCTTAGTCAGGGTTTCTATTCCTGCACAAACATCATGACCATGAAGCAAGTTGGGGAGGAAAGGGTTTATTCAGCTTACTTCCACACCAGAGGAAGTCAGGACTGGAACTCAAGCAGGTCAGGAAGCAGGAGCTGATGCAGAGGACATGGAGAGATGTTCCTTGCTGGCTTGCTTCCCCTGGCTTTCTCAGCCTGCTCTCTTATAGAACCCAAGACTTCCTGCCCAGGGATGGCACCACCCACAAGGGGCCCTACCCCCTTGATCACTAATTGAGAAAATGCCCCACAGCTGGGTCTCATGGAGGCACTTCCCCAACTGAAGCTCTCTTCTCTGTGATAAGGCCAGCCTGTGTCAAGTTGACACACAAAACTAGCCAGTACATCAGTCTTCTCCTATCTCACACTTGGGTATCCCTGGGAACCCTCCCTTGCCTATTGTATCCTTTTCTTGGGCATCCAGCTACCAGGCTCCTCATTCTTTACATTGCAATAGTTATCTCCTCCCACCCACCAACAAACACACTTGCTATTTAGCATAGGCTGGTCTCAAATGTATGGTCCTCCTGCCTCAGCATCTTGAATTTTGGGATCATGAGTCTGTGCAGCGGCTCATCCAATCACCCTCTTTAAGGTGGGATCCTCCATTCCCTTTCCTGGCCCTCCTACTCCCCATATTTCCCTTATTATATTAGTTATTTTTCTTGTTGTTGATTGAAAATACCTACAAATAAAATAAAATAAAAACCAAACCAACTTAAGAGAGGAAGGGTTTGTTTGGGCTCCTGGTTTGAGGGGACACAATCACTCAGAAGGAGAAGGTATGGCAGCTGGAGCAGGAGGCCACATCTCAGGAAGCCAAGGGACATGAACAGTGGTACTCAGCTCAGCCTCTCCTTCTCATTCAGTCTGGAGCCCAGCACATGGAAGGTGCTGCCTCCATTCAGGACAGGTCTTCTTTCCTAACTAATCCTCCCCAGACACCTCGTGGGCACGCCCCCAGGTGTGTTCCAGTTAATGATGATTATTAACCAATGTGCTTGTAAAAAAGTTTCCCTACCTCCTGGACTGGACACCTGTCTCCACTACTAGACTATTCATCTATGACTCTCTAGGGCCCAGGCCCTGTAGCTGAATTTCAGTTGAAGGCATGTGTATGCTGGGTACTTCCTGTGTTAACCTACAGAATCTTAAGCACGTCACAGACGGTAAGTGTCCTTAGAGGTCTGAAATCTCTCATCTACAGTTCTAAAGTCCCCCAAAGCTAAGAAACCCAAAGTGTTTTTCTTCCTTCCTTCCTTTCTTTTCTTTTCTTTTTTTTTTGGGGGGGGTAGGGGGGATTCTGAGACAGAGTTTCTCTGTATAGCCCTGGCTGTCCTGGAACTCATTCTGTAGACCAGGCTGGTCTCAACTCAGAAATCTACCTGCCTCTGCCTCCCAAGTGCTGGGATTAAAGGCATGCACCACCACTGCCTGGCTCCAGAGTGTTTTTCTTAAAGCTGGTACAACAGCTAACTTGAGTCTTGTCTTCCTTAATCTTACTGGTCCTTCCCTCTGATCTTCCAGAAGCTGACTTGTCTTGTGGGGCCTAGAGAGGCCCTAGTGGGAGTGCTGAACTATTTGTTAATTGTTCCAATACTATGAGACAAAGGATTTCAAACGTAGCTGGGGATGGTAGGTCTAACTAGAATCCCAGAACTCAGAAGGCTGAGGTAGAAAGATTACCTTGAGTTTGAGGCTAGCTTGGTTTACAAAGTGAGTTCCAGTTTAGTCTACAGAGTGATACCCAGTGTCAAAAAGTAAAGAACAAGATGCAAGCATGGTAGCACACACCTTTAATCATAGCACTTGGGAGACAGAGGCAGGCGGATCTCCATAAGTTTGAGACCAGCCTGATCTACATAGAGAATTCCAGGCTAGCCAGGGCTACAAAATGAGATGCTATCTCAAAACCAAAACAGAGGAGAACACAAAAATAAAGAACAAACCAAAAAGATCTTCAAGGGGGCTGCAGAGATAGTCCAGTGATGTGCAAGCAGATAGCCTGAGGGCTGAGGGGATAGCCCAGCGGTGTGCAAGCAGATAGCCTGAGGGCTGAGGGGATAGCCCAGCGGTGTGCAAGCAGATAGTCTGAGAATCTGATTTTGGACTCATAGCATCCATGTGAAACCAAGCATGGTTACACACATCTATGACCCTCTAAATGGAGCCTGGGGTTGGAGATGGAGATAGGTGGATCCCTGGAACTTGCTGGCCAATCAGTGTAGCCAATCTGTGAGCTCTGGGTTTAGTGAGAGACCCTGTCTCCAGAAAATAAGGTGAAGAGAGACAGTGGAAGACACTCAACATCAACTTTTAACCTCTACACACATAAACCCACACGTGCATGCTATATATACATAACACATATCACACACTCACACATATATGTATTGTATATATACTCACATACATATCATGCACACACACATACATTTTTAAAAAGACTCCCAAGTGTTAGCAGCTTGAAGCAACATCACACATTTATTACTCTGCAGTTTGTCAGGAGCCTGGAGTATACCGTTGTAGAGTTCAAGTACTCCTTGTTGTGTGGGTCCTGCCCATATGCACGGTTACTGGGAACAAGACTCCTTTTGTTATTGTTGGTTTGGTTTTTTGAGCTAGGGTTATCCGTGGTTGCTCTGGAACTCAATCTGTAGACCAGGCTGGCCTCAAACTCACAGAGCTCCATCTGCCTGCCTCTGCCTCCCAAGTGCTGGGATTAAAAGTCTGTGCCACCACTGCCTTCCAAGAGTACTCCTTTTTAGAAGATGGTTATCTTAATTATGTGCACCTATGTAAAGTCAAAGCTTTTGAACTCCAAGCACATGTGGCCCGGAAGCATTTGAATAAGTTTCTGTGTTGTTTAATGTTTATTTTGCATTTTACAACCAGGTTCAAAAGCACTTGAGTGATCTACCCTAGGCCACACATGGCAATAATAGTGAAGAGTTAAAGCCACATATGAACTCCAGGCCAGGGTTCTTCTGTGTGATCCCCACTCCCACAACTGCCTCAGCCAATCAAGATGCACCCTGCATGACCATAGCAATGATTCTGCTGGACATTCACTTCATATGTGACTCATGGAAGTTTGAATGAGAACAGTTCCATAGGCTCATGTTTGGACACTTGGTCCCCAGTAAGGTCGGGAAGGATTTAAAAGTACAGCCTTGTTGAAAGAGCTGTGTCATTATGGGCAGAGCGATTATTATATTTCAACATGCTCTCTGCTTCCTGCTTTGGGACCAAGATGTGAGCTCTCAGCTTTAAACGTCTGACCCTTAATACCACTTAAATGCTTCTATAAGCTGCCTCGGTCCTGGCATTTTATCACAGTAACAGAAAAGAAATACGTACCCATTCTCTAGTGCCAAAACACCCCTACCAGGTGAGGAAGGCAGCAGCTGTGAGCGGGCTCTGAGGGCTAAGAAGGAACTGAACATAAGTGATCCAGTCTGTGACTCCCAGAATCCAGCTCATAAATTCTTGGCAAGGTCTGGCTTTGCTTATAGTTTGATACTTGCAAGTGAGTGTGTTCCTGCAGGCTCAACCAGAGCTTGGCTGTGAGCAGACAGGATGTTGAGAACAGGAGACAGAGCAGAAAAAGAGAAACACATCCTCACATAGGGAGGGAACCTCCATGAGATCTTAGCAAGGAGCTTTTGAAAGATCCTCATGGAGGAGAGACTTCCCAGTGGAAAAACAGTGTTCGCATGGAAGCTGTGGGAAGGAAAGGGCCAGAGCCCTCCAGTCTTCTGCTCGAAGAACAGCTTCTAGCGCTAAGGCTATCGTAACTCGAATTTAGGGGCATGCTGGGCTTTGGTGGCTGGCTGTGGGCTCCATCATGTACTCTGGATGGGAAGTGTCCCTGTATGAAGAAACACATGCCAAGTCCCTGAAGAGGAAGGAGCCCAGCCAATGAAACCTGACCACACTCCACATCCAATGTTTGAAGTCCTTGCATTTATTTGCTTTTCTTCAGCTGCTGTACCAGAGGATACCTAATCCCAAACCCTGGTCGCAGATGGGATCTGACTGCAGGAAAATTCCTCAAACTCAGGGAATAGAGACGCGATGGTAAGCCTAGGACTGTGGGCAGACAGCACCTAGAATGGAGCTGGCGTGTCAAGAGAAAGTGAGATTATAGACTAGGAGGGGGCGGGGCCATCTGTGGGCGGGGTCGGAGTCAAACTCCAGGCAGTGGGCGAGGCGGGGCCAGCTGTGGGCGGGGGCGGAGTCAGACTCCGGGCAGTGGGCGAGGCGGGGCCAGCTGTGGGCGGGGGCGGAGTCAGACTCCCGGCAATGGGCGAGGCGGGGCCAGCTGTGGGCGGGGGCGGAGTCAAACTCCCGGCAGTGGGCGAGGCGGGGCCAGCTGTGGGCGGGGGCGGAGTCGTCTCTGGGAGTGGGCGGGACGGGAAAAGTTCCGGGAAGGCCGGTTATCGCTTCCCCGGCCTGGAGAAGTTGGAGACTCCCAAGTCCCCGCAGAAGGCCCACAGCCATGTCGTCTGGGGATCCAAGGTCTAGTAGACAGGACGGAGCCCCGCGCGCGGCCGCAGCGCTCTGTGGCCTGTACCACGAGGCCGGCCAGCAACTACAGCGCCTGAAGGATCAGCTGGCCGCCCGTGACGCCCTCATCGCGAGCCTCCGCACCCGCCTCGCGGCTCTGGAAGGGCACACGGCGCCATCACTCGTGGACGCACTTCTGGATCAGGTGGAGCGCTTCCGTGAGCAGCTACGGCGACAGGAGGAAGGCGCTTCCGAGACCCAACTGCGACAGGTGCGGGGCGGGCGGGAGCTGCTGCCTAAGGCGGCCTGGGGAGCTTGTTGGAGAGTGTGCCCTGGAGTCCAGAGGTGCGCGAGGTCTTGAGGGTCGCGAGGATAGGAGGCTCGAGGTGCGGGTCTGAAGAGCTCGAGGTCTGGAGCATGGTGGTTTAAGGGATGCTCTGGGGTTTGAAAGGAGCTGGGTTATGAGGGACACGAGATCCTGAGACTAGTAGGTCCTAAGGAGCGCTAGGTCCGTCCTGAGGTTTCAGGGTCTGAAGGACTTGGGGATCTGAGGTGCAGGGAATCTTGGGGTCTGAAGGCGAGAGTCTGGGTAGTTCAGGGTACTGAGCAGTTCGAGATTCATTCGTAGGCCCAAGGGGGATATGCACAGCGGTGAGTCTCGGGGGCACCGGGTTCTGGTGAGCACCAGGGTGGTAGGGGTATGATGTTTGAGGAGTACTGTCTTAGTCAGGGTTTTTATTCTTGTATAAACATCATGACCATGAAGTAAGTTGGGGAGGAAAGGGTTTATTTGGCTTATACTTTTATATGGCTATTGATCACCAGAGGAAGTCAGGACTGGAACTCAAGCAGGTCAGAAGCAGGAGCTGATGCAGAGGCCATGGAGGGATGTTCCTTACTGGCTTGCTTCCTCCTGGCTTGCTCAGCTCGATCTCTTATAGAACTCAAGACTTTCAGCCCAGGGATGGCACCACCCACAAGGGGCCCTACCCCCTTGATCACTAATAGAGAAAATGCCCCACAGCTGGGTCTCATGGAGGCATTTCTCTAATTGAAGTTCACTTCTCTGTGATAACTCCAGCCTGTGTCAAGTTGACACACAAAACTAGCCAGTATAATTGACCCCTTGTCAACTTGACACACAAACACATCACTATTAAGCCTTAACCCTTATGTTTTTATTTATTTTCAAGATTTAAAGTCCCACAGTCTTTATATATTAAAAGTTTAATTAATTTAAAATGTCTAATATCTTTTAAAATTTAAAGTCTCTTAACTGTGGACTCCACTAAAATATATTTTTCCTTTAAGAGGGAAAAATATCAGGGCACAGTCACAATCAAAAGCAAAACCAATGTCTGGGATCCAACTCACGATCTTTTGGCCTCCTCTAAGGGCTTTGGTCACTTTTTCAGCTCTGCCCTTTGTAACACACATTTTTTCTTCTGGGCTCTAGATGCTTGTCCTCCACTGCTGCCGCTGTCTTTGGTGGTCATTGTATGGTACTGGCATTTTTAAAACAATGCTGTAACCAGGCTTTACCAATAGCCTCTCATAGACTGTCTTTATGGTGCCAAGCCTCAATTTTTTTGCATGACACCTTTAGTCTTGGGCCATGAACTGCAAACTGAGGCTGTACCTTTATCAATGGCCTTTTATGGCCTCTTATTGTGCCGAGCCTCAGCTGCTCTCTATGACCCCTTCATGTTGTCAAAACTAGTACCACTTGGGTGACTCTTATATATTATCAAGTCTTGTTGCAGCACAAGGTATAACCTTGGCTATTTCTGGAACATAGTCTCTTAGTGTTCTCAGAAAACATTCCCCAGAAGATGTCACCTCAATGATGCTGGTTTCTTCTTAACCACCGCTAATTTTTTAGCTCTAGCTAACCAGCATCAATAGTCTCAGCAATGTAAAGTTTTTATTTTAGTAGTTCTGGTATCTTGTTAATCACAGCTGATACTTCAGCCCCAGCTAACCAGAACCACAGGATCTTCACAATAAAAACAACATGGCCCTGATAAGAGTCTTTAATCTTTTCTCTGAAATTTTACAAGCCAGGTCTCCATCTCTGCACTGTTTTCAACATGATCTTCTAAGCTCTCACAGAATATTTTATAGAGTTCTTAACAGCCAGTGGTTTTTTAAGCTCAAAGTTCTAAAGTCTTTTCACAGTCCTCCCCAAAACATGGTCAGGTTGTCACAGGAATACCCAACTCCTGATACCAATTTGTCTTAGTCAGGGTTTTTATTCTTGTATAAACATCATGACCATGAAGCAAGTTGGAGAGGAAAGGGTTTATTTGGCTTATACTTTTATATGGCTGTTGATCACCAGAGAAAGTCAAGACTGAAACTCAAGCAGTTCAAAAACAAGAGCTGATACAAAGGCCATGGAGAGATGTTCTTTGTTGGCTTGTTTCTCCTGGCTTGCTCAGCTCGCTCTCTTATAAAACTCAAGACTTTCAGCCCAGGGATGACACCACCCACAAGGGGCCCTACCCCCTTGACTAATTGAAAAAATGTCCCACAGCTGGGTCTCATGGAGGCATTTCTCTAATTGAAGTTCACTTCTCTGTAATAACTCTAGTCTGTGTCAAGTTGACACACAAAACTAACCAATATAAGTATCAAGTACCAATGTCCTGCTGAGGTTCTGAGTACTTTTGAGGGACATGTAATGGGAGGTTAATTTGGGACCCCCCTGAGTCTCTCGACTTTGAGGGGTGTTGCTGTGGGAAACATGCTCATGAAGTTTTGTGGGGGCAGGGGTTCTGAGGAGTGTGAGGGATCCTGGAGTGCAGGGATCTGTGGGGCATAATGTTCTGAGGTAGCCTTGAACACACGGTTCTTTGGTAGTGAGCTTCTCCAATATGTGCTCCGGGTCCCAAAAGGGTGTGTAGCTGTTTTCAATCACTGCTTTGTTGCTTTGAAGAGATACCATGACCAAGGCAACTCTATAACAAAAAGTATTTAATTGGGGTCTGGCTTACAGTTTCAGATGGTTAGTCCATTATCATCATGGTGGGGAGCATGGCAGCTTGCAGGCAGGCTTGGTGTTGGAGAAGTAGCTGAGAGCTACATCCTGATCCGCTGGCAGAGAGAGGCCTAGTGTGGGCTTTTGAAACCTCAAAGCTCATCCCCAGTGACACAGTTCCTCCAACAAGGCCACATGTCCTATTCCTTCTCAAATAGTGCTGCTCCCTGATGATGAAAAAATGCAAATATATGAACCTGTGGGGGCATTCCTTTTTTTTTTTTTTTTTTTTTTCCTTTGAGACAGGGTTTCTCTGTGTAGCCCTGGCTGTCTTGGAACTCACTCTGTAGACCCGGCTGGCCTCGAACTCAGAAATCCACCTGCCTCTGCCTCCCAAGTGCTGGGATTAAAGGCGTGCGCCACCACTGCCCAGCGGCATTGTTTTCCATTCGTGTCATTTAAAGTACCAAGAGCAATAGGAGTCTCTGAGCTCCAAGTCTCCATTTCTCTGGAAGGATGGTTGTAAAATATTAGAGCAGAAGGGAAGGTAGAGGCTGCCTGGCCTGTGCCACTAATTTAGTGCTGTGACATCAGGAGCTACAATGAGTACAGAGCGTTGATCTGAAGGCACCTCAGAATCTGTCACCAGAATATCAGTGAGGACAGTTAGGATAAGGGAGCTCCCCATAATCAGAACAGAACTACATTTGCAGTCTGGTAGCCATTGGTGTTCATCCACACCCAGCAACTGGGACTTACTTATAGCTTTCTAGAAACTCCAGACAGAAGCAGTCTATACCTCCAGTATTACTGGTCCTATGTCCTTTGGCATACAGATTTTGTTCTGGGATTTTAAGAATTATTTGCAATTTTATCTAGGGAATTTTGTTAAGAGTGTGGTGACTAAATATTAAACTATTGTGTGGCTCCTCTGTCTGCCAAGACAAATTGACTAACTATATTAGCAGTAGAAATATGTGTCAACAGCTACCCTGCTTAAAAAAAATCACCCTGTCTATTTTAATTTCAGTGTTGCTTTTTTCTATGATGTAGCTTCCTTGGTTATGTGGTTTGCAGAGGTATGCACAGGATAAGGCTAATGTAACTAGTATAACTTATTAGTTATTAATGTACTACATTCTATGCTACATGCTAATAACTGTCTTAGTTACTTTTCTATGGCTATGAAGAGATACTATGACCCAGGCAAGTTACAAATGGAGCATTCAGTTGGGGGCTTGTTTACAGTTTCAAAGGGTGGTCCATGACCATCCTGGGGGCAGAAGGGCAGCATGCAGGTATGGTGCTGAGCAGTAGCTGAGGCCTTCCTTCTCTGATCCACAGGAGGCAGAGAAAGAGATGGGGCTTGGTGAAGGGGATAAAGGCACCCCTCCCCAGCCCCCAGTAATTAGCACACCTTTCCAATGAGGCCACATCTCCCATTCCTTCACAAACAGTTCCACCAACTGGGAACTAAACATTCAAATACATGAGCCCATGGAGGCCATTCTCATTTAAACCACCACTGTAACTGATGTGCTACATTCCATGATGACATGTATGTGTAAGCACAATTTTAGCAAATGTCAAAGGGATTATGTGCTTGTCAACTCAATGCAAATACAGAATGACTTTAAAAAATTTATTATCTTTTTCTTACCTCTTATTGTCATTAACTTCTACTAGTGAATGCAACATTGCTGTTTTAAATCCTTTGTTTTTCAACTGTAACTAAAGGAAAAGAACTGCAACTGGCTTTAATTTTGAAAGCAAACATTGTGGGGCTAGAAAGATGGCTCTCCTGGTGTGGTGGTACACACTTCTAATCTCAGCATTTGGGAGACAGAAGCAGGCAGATCTCTGAGTCTGAATACAGCCACGGCTGCCCAGAGAAACCCTGTGTCTGAAAAAACCCCAAACCAACCAACCAACCAAACCGTGCATACTGCCCCTGTAGAGGACCCAAGATCGGTTCACAGCATCAAGGGGCTCACAAGTGCCTGTGACTCCAGCCCAAAAGGATCCAGCATCCTCTTCTGGCCTCTGTAATAACCTGCACAAACAAGTGCATACTAACATACAGACGCCTAAAATGAGAAGTTGGCACCAGGTGTAGTGCAGCGCAGCCATGCATAGTGGCACACGCCTTTAATCCCACCACTAGGAAGGAGGCTGAGGCAGGCAGATCTCTGTGAGTTTGAGGCCAGTCTGGTCTACAGAGTGAGCTCTAGCCACAGCTACATAGTGAGACCCTGTTTCAAAAAGCCAAAATAAATAAAATCTAAAGAATAAAAGAAATAGGGTTGGCAAGATGGTGCAGCACGTGAAGGCCGCTGCCATCAAGCTAACCTGGGGAGGCAAGCTTGATCCCCAGAACTCATGGTAGAAGGAGAGAACAGAGTCCTGTAAATTGACCTCTACATGGCTTTCATGTATAAACACACACACACACACACACACACACACACACACACACACACACTATTTTCTCATTCATAAACTAATTAATAAATAAACACAATTCTTTAAGAAAATAGCAGCTAGATGTGGTGGCGTATGCACTCAGGACACAGAAGTAGTCAGATCGCTGTGAGTTCAAGGCCACCCTAACCCTAACCCTAAATGAACTAAGTTAAAATAAATACAAAGTAAGTCCAGGACAGCCAGAACTGTTACACAGGGAAATCCCATCTCCAAAACCAAACCAAACCAACCAAACAAACAAAAGAGTAAAGAAAAGAAGAAATAGCAATGTGAAGCAAATGATTAGTTACACTTCTCTTTCATAAATGGTTAACATCATTATTTCCACATGTAATGAAACATATTGTATAGGCAACTGATTAAACAAGAAGATTGTGTACAAATTTAGATTTCCCAAAGGGTGTGCTTTATATTTTCCAGAAACAAAGACAGTAGGAGGGGGGAGGGGGGAATCTCACAAATGAATGACAAGGGGCAAGAGACTACAGGTGTTGAAAGCTGCACAGAAATAGGCACACCACACAGCATACAGTTCCTGTAACAGTTGCCTTGGGTTTTGTTCCAGAAGAAACCCAGTGGAAAAGCAGGGCAGTGCGCAGTGTGCCTATAGTCCCAGCCATTCAGGAGGCTGAAACAGGAGGTTCACGATTTTGAGGTTAGCTTGGACTACATAGTCAGACTTTGTCTTAAAAAAAGAAAGTTAAACCAGGCAGTGGTGGCGCACGCCTTTAATCCCAGCACTTGGGAGGCAGAGGCAGGCAGATTTCTAAGTTTGAGGCCAGCCTGGTCTACAAAGTGAGTTCCAGAACAGCCAGGGCTACACAGAGAAATCCTGTCATGAAAAACCAAAGAAAAAAAAAAAAAACAAAACAAACCAACCAACCAAACAAACAAAAAACCGAACAACAAAAAACCCACATTCAATCTCAAAATTAAAAAATTAAAAAAAAAAAAGAGAGATTTGTTCATGAAAAGTTCAGTATAATGTAGTAAAAAGGAAAAAAAATCCAATGGAGGTCAAAGCCAGAATAAATTCTTCAAAGGGGAGTTACTGCAAAGGTCTCTTCATAAAATGCTAACTAACATCAAAGAAAAGAATACAGCTGTGTAAACTGTGTAGCTTTAGACACAATGGAACTTTAGCAGTTCTGACACAATGGAAAAGGAATTTCAAGATTTAATTCAAGACTTGTTTTTCCTGGACCCCCTTTCCATTATATGACAGAAACTACAGATGTGTCCTTGAACATAATCCATATGTAAAATCTGCATCTTGAATGGTTCAAATGTGCCAATGGGATGTATTTGATCATAAGCAACTATGAAGTTGTTTCAAATTCTATAACAGTTTTGAGCTAGTGAGGCAGGCAGCACACACATTTAACCCCAACACTTGGTATGCTGAGGCAGAGAGAACTGAATTTGAGACCAGCCTGAGCTACATACCAAGACGATCTCAAACACACACACACACACACACACACACACACACACACA
>JADRCD010157912.1:0-10635 GCA_019843815.1 Montemys delectorum
GAACTACTCTCAAATGTTGGGCAAAACTCATTTCATAACTTCACTAGCTTTTTCCTTTTTGAATTAAAGTATCACATGTATGTGTTCCCTTATTCCATTTTCCCCATCCCACAATTGTGTCTCTCATACTAATGCTTTTTAATAACTCCAATAAACCCCTTCACTTTCTGGTAATGAATCCTGTATGACTCTCACAGTATGTGGCTCGGTTTCATTTTCTAATAATTTCTAAACAAGATTTCTTCAAACTTTATTTTCAAGTCAAACATTAATCTGGAACTTCCACTGTGCACATTGTTTCCAAAACAAGAGCACACAACATGTACTTGGGCCATTAGAGGAGCATTCCTCCATTGCTGGTGGGATTGCAAGCTGGTACAACCACTCTAGAAATTAGCCTGGTGGTTCCTCAGAAAATTGGACATAGTACTACCTGAGGACCCAGCTATACCATTCCTGGTCATATACTCAAAAGATGCTCCAACATGTAATGAGGACACATGCTTCACTATGTTCATAGCAGCCTTATTTATAATAGCCAGAAGCTGGAAACAAAACAGTTGTCCCTCAACAGACTAATGGATAGAGAAAACGTAGTTCATTTACACAATGGAGTACTACTCAGCTATTAAAAACAATGACTTTATGAACTTCACAGGCAAATAGTTGGAATTAGTGAGGAACACTGAAGGACAGGAAGCAATAAGATATTATTAGCACAGCATGCAGTTAAAATGTATATTAATAAGGTCAGGAATGTGGCTCAGCAGTAGAGCACATGCCTGAGAAACTTGAGGCCTCCTGTTCAATTCTTGGTACTTTTAAAATAGATTTAAATATAAATTAATGAATAAATGAATAAATAAAATGCAATGTAAACATTCTCTTTACAGAAAAATATTTATCTAGTGAAAATGTCTAATACCAAATGCAAGCATATTAAACTTTTGTGGACATTGATAAATAAGTTTAAAAATAAAAATTTATGTAGATCTAGACATAGGTATAGATATAGATATAAATGATATAATGTGGGTGGTATGAATAACTGAATGAAATAATCTTAATAAATAAGGGTACTACAAACATAGTGGAGCATGTTGTCCTTCAACAGAAGGATACAGAAAATATAGCACATTTACACCATGAAGTACTACTCATGAGATCCAGCTGTGGGGCATTTTCTCATGAGTGCCTCCATGAGATCCAGCTGTGGGGCATTTTCTCAATTAGTGATTAAGGGGGTAGGCCCCTTGTGGGTGGTGCCATCCCTGGGCTGGAAGTCCTGGGTTTTATAAGAGAGCAGGCTGAGCATGTCAGGGGAAGCAAGCCAGTAAGAAACATCTCTCCATGGCCTCTGCATCAGTTCCTGCTTCCTGACCTGCTTGAGTTCCAGTCCTGACTTCCTCTGGTGATCAACAGCAGTGTGGAAGTATAAGCTCAATAAACCCTTTCCTCCCCAACTTGCATCTTGGTCATGATGTTTGTGCAGGAATAGAAACTCTGACTAAGACGCCCATCAAGCTCAAAGTTTTTAACCCAGGAATGTTCCTGTACAAAGGAAAGACAGGGAAAAAATAAGCAGACTGTAGAAAGGGCCATCCAGAGACAGCCCCACCTAGGGATCCATCCTGTTTGCAGACAGCAAACCTCAGCATTGTTGCTATTGCCAAGAGGAGCTTCCCGACAGGTAACAGATGTGGCTGTTCCCTGGGAGGTTCTGCCAGCACCTGACCAATGCAGATGTGGATGCTAACAGTCCACCATCAGACTGAGCTCAGGAGCCCCAGTTGAGGAGCCGGTGGAAGAACTGGAGGAACAGAGGGGGACTGGAACTACATAAGAAGAACAATGTTCACTGTCCAGGGACCAGACCACCAACCAAGGAGTGTATAGAGAGGGATCCATGGCTCCAGATACATATGTAGAAGAGGGATTGCCTTGTCTGACATCAGTGGGAGGAGGCCCTTGGTCATGTGGAGTTTTGATGCCCCAGTGTAGGGGAATGCTGGAGAGTTATGACAGGAATGGGTGGCTGGGTGGGGGAAACACATTGAAAGAAGAGACAAAGGGGAGGGGGAGGGAGCTTATGAGATGGGGGAGTTGTGGAGTGGTAAACAGAAAGGGGAATATCATTTGAGATGCAAACAACAGGAATGATTGATTAAAAAATAGTAAACTTTAATACAAAGCACAACATTGATGTCATATCCAAAGGCATGCTGTGTTAGTGCTGTGGGTATTTTAATAAGAAACTAAACAATTTGCCTACAGATTCCCCATAGTTCACTGACATCAACCAAGAGGCTTTGTGATGACACAGTCATCTCCACAGCATTTCCATGTAAAGTCTGCTTGCTGGGGACGAGTAAACATTTATCTGTGCACAGTGAACTTGCACTGGCTTTACACCCTGGTATCAGAGCAGATGTGTTTTTTCACTTTGATGACATATTGGAATTACTTGTTACCATTGTATCACCAATATTCCTGGCACAAGATGCTTTTGGAATCACTGTAGGGAACAAGTCATCAGAAGAGAGTTCATGCTTTCCTTCTATTTCATTGACTTTCAGATCACACTGCCCTTAAAACTATAGCCTTGATCCCACTGGAATATTCTGTCTTTCTTTTTATTTAGAGGTATACTTGTGTACTGGCTAGTTTTGTGTGTGAACTTGACACAGGCTGGAGTTATCACAGAGAAGTGAGCTTCAGTTGGGGAAATGCCTCCATGAGATCCAGCTATGGGGCATTTTCTCAATTAGTGATCAAAGGGGTAGTGACATCCCTGGGCTGGAAGTCTTGAGTTCTATAAGAGAGCAGGCTGAGCAAGCCAGGAAAAACAAGCCAGCAAGGAACATCTCTCCATGGCCTCTGTGTCAGCTCCTGCTTCCTGACCTGCTTGAGTTCTAGTCCTGACTTCCTCTGGTGATCAACACTCATGTGGAAGTAAGCTGAATAAACCCTTTGCTTCTTGGTCATGATGTTTGTGCAGGAATAGAAACCCTGACTAAAACAACTTGTTACCCTAAATGTTCATCTCAGGAACACAGTGTTTCATGCCTTCCTTTCTCAAACACCACAAAAGTGACCAACAACAGATTCCCACATCAAACCATAATGAAGGATCATTCACAAAAGTGAAAAATCACCACATAGAGATGTGAACTCATACATTGCCAATAAAGTCCTGTGATACCTTGAATAATTAAAGTTAAGTTAATTGCTCAAATAAAAAATAATCTTGTGATATACTGCAAAAGAACATTTTATTTTATTTTATTTTATTTACAATATCTTCTTTCCCATGTTCCCCTCCAAAAGAAGAAAAAAATAAAAATAAAATGAAATAAAAAAAAAACTAAAACTAAAACAAACCCCTGTTCCCTCTCCCTTCCCCTTGCTCACCACCACACCCTCTCCTGCTTACTAGCCTGGCATTCCCCTACACTGGAGCTTAGAACCTTCACAGGGCCAAGGGCCTCTCCTCCCATTGATGACTAACTTGGCCATCCTCTGCTATACGCATGCTGCTGGAGCCATTAGTCCAATCATGTGCACCCTTTGGATGGATTTTTAGTCTCTGGGAGCTCTGAGGGTACGAGGTAGTTCATATTGCTGTTTGTCCTAAGGGGCTGCAAACCCTTCAGCTCCTTGGGTCCTTTCTCTAGCTCCTTCATTGGGGACCCTGTACTCAGTCCAATGGATGGTTATGAGCCTCGACTTCTGTATTAGTTGGGTACTCTCAGAGCCTCTCAGGAGACAACTATATCAGGCTCCTGTCAACCAGCCCTTGCTGGCATCCACAATAGTGTCTAGATTTGATGATTGAATGTGGAAAGGATTCCCAGGTGGAGCAGTCTCTGAATTGTCCTTCCTTTAGTCTCTGCTCCATAGTAAAACTCTACAACTCCTTCCATGGGTAATTTGTTCCCCCTTTTAAGAAGGAACGAAGTATCCACACTTTAGTCTTCCTTCTTCTTGAGTTTCTTATGGTTTCTGGTTTGAACTTTGTGTATTCCGATCTTCTGGACTAATATCCACTTATCAGAGAATGCATACCATGTGTGTTCTTTTGTGATTGGGTTACCTCACTCAGGATGATAATCTCCAGGTCTATTCATTTAGACAAGAATTTCATAAATTCATTGTTTTTAATAGCCGAGTAGTACTCCATTGTGTAGATGTACCACATTTTCTGTATCCATTCCTCTGTTGAGGGACATCTGGGTTGTTTCCAGTTTCTGGCTATTATATGTAGCCAGAAGACTGCTATGAACTTAGTAGAGCATGTGTCCTTATTACATGTTGGAGCATCTTCTGGGTATATGCCCAGGAGTGGTATAGCTGTCCAGTGGTATAGTACTATGTCCAATTTCCGGAGGAACCAACAAACTGATTTCCAGAGTGTTTGTACCAATTTGCAATCCCACCAGCAGTGAAGTAGTGTTCCTCTTTCTCCACAACCTCTCCAGCATTTTCTCTCACCTGAGTTTTTTATCCTAGCCATTCTAACTGGTGTGAGGTGGAATCTCAGGGTTGTTTTGATTTGCATTTCCCTGAATACTAAGGATGTTGAACATTTCTTTATGTGCTTCTCTGTCATTCAGTATTCGTCAGTTGAGAATTCTTTGTTTAGCTCTGTATCCCATTTTAATAGGCTTATTTTGTTCTTGGAAGTCTAACTTCTTGAGTTCTTTGTGTATATTGGATAATAGCCCTCTATCAGATGTAGGATTGGTAAAGATCTTTTCTCAATCTGTTGGTTGCTTTTTTGTCTTATTGAATGTGTTCTTTGCCCTACAGAAGCTTCACAATTTTATGAGGTCCCATTTGTCGATTCTTGATCTTACAGCACAAGCCATTGGTGTTCCCTTTAGGAATTATTCCCCTGTGCTCTTATGTTTAAGGCTCTTCCCCACTTTCTTCTCTATAAGTTTCAGTGTATCTGGTTTTATGTGGAGGTCCTTGATCCACCAAAAGTTATTTTCAGCATCTTTAGTCATCAGGGAAACACAAATCAAAACAATCCTGAGATTCCACCTCACACCAGTCAGAGTGGCTAAAATCAAAAACTCAGGTGATGGCAGATGCTGGAGAGGATGTGGAGAAAGAGGAATACTCCTTCATTGCTGGTGGGACTGCAAGCTGGTACAACTACTCTGGAAATCAGTTTAGCAGTTACTCAGAAAATTGGACATAGTATTACTTGAGGATACAACAATACCACTCCTGGGCTTATACCCAGATGCTCCAACATGTAATAAGGACACATACTCCACTATGTTCATAGCAGCCTTATTTATAGTAGCCAGGAAATGGAAAGAACCAAGTTGTCCTTCCACACAGGAATGGATACAGAATATGTATTCATCTACGCAATGGAGTACTACTTAGCTATTAAAAATGATGAATACATAAAATTCTTAAGCAAATGGATAGAATTTAAAAAATATCATCCTCAATGAGGTAACACAATCGCTAAAGAAAACGCATGATATCCACTCACTGATAAGTGTATAGTAGCCCAAAAGCTTCACATAACCAGAATACAATTCAAAAACCACATGAAGCTCAATAAGAAGGAAGACACAAAGCATGAGTGCTTCAGACCTTCTTAGAAGGAGAATAAAATACTCACAGGAGCAAATATGGAAATAAAATGTAGAGAAGAGACTAAAGGAAAGGCCACCCAGAGACTGTCCCACCTGGGGATTCATCCTATATATAGTTACCAAACACTATTGTGATTGCCAAGAAGTACATGCTGAAAGGAGTATGATATGGCTGTCTTCTGAGAGGCCCTGCCAGAGCCTTAAAAATACCAACAGATGTTAGCAGCCAACCAAGGGACTGCCCATGCAGTACTTAATAGAGGCGTTAGAGAAGGGACTGAAGGAGTTGAAGGGGTTTGCAACGACATATTAAGAATAACAGTATGAACCAACCAGAACCCCCAGAACACCCGGGTCCTAAGCCATCGACAAAGGAGTACACATGGCTCCAGCTGCATTGTAGCAGAGGATAGCCTTGTTATGTACCAATGAAAGGAGAGAGCCTTAGTCCTATGAAGGCTTCATAGATACCCCAGTGTAAGTGACTCTATGGTGGAGAGGTGGGAGTGGGTGGGTGGGTAGAGGAACATCATCATAGATGCAGGGGGAGGGAGAATTGATAGGGTGTTTCCAGGAGGGAGGGAAAACAGGAAAGGGGATAACATTTGAAATGTAAATAAAGAAAATATACAAAAAAAGAAAAAAGAAAGGTTTTTAAGGCTAAAAACTAGCTTATTTTCAAGCACTTTCAAGCTAAGTTTCTGTGGAAAAAAAAAAAAAAAAAGAAGCACCTGCAAGTCAGCAGGACATCATTCTTGGTTTAGAATTGTTAATCTTACAGTATTTAGTCCATCAGCAGTTGGGCTTGACAGCAGTCTAAATGGGTGACTGACCTCAGAGACCACTGCTTCATTTCCCCTTTTTGTGGAATTATTGTCCAAAAATATTGATGAGACTGTCATTGTGCTTATATAATCTCACGTAACTTCTGCTTTCTAGGAAAAAGAAAAATCTATGGTAATTCTTCACATTGTAAAGATTTTCAGAGTTGAGGCAAATCTGGTCTCTGCCTTAAATATCTCCAGACCCTGAATTCCTCTTTGGCAGCACCACTCAGATCGGCAAAGAAGGGTGTTTGTCACAATGTTGCTATACAAAACTTTTCACTTTTTAAGTTGAAAGTTTTCTCTATTGGGGGATTTCCTTTGTGCTTTGGAACTCTGCAACAATTTGACTACAATAGAAACATCTGATGTGATCCACAACATGTGCCTCTAGTTCTTACAGTGTTTATGAAGAATATATTATGTCTTCAGGTTTAATCATGATGTGTTAGGTTTCTGTGATATACTCTACAGCATTATTTAATAGTGTTCTTAAACAACAATGTGTCATATCTAATAACTGCATTAATCGGCATACTTCATGAGAAAAGAAATAGTAGGAGATATCCATCCAAGTAAAGATGCCTGAATGAAATGACAAGAACAGCTTTGAAGAGTGAGCACAGAAAAGATGTAGACATAGAAAATAGTTATCAAATACCAATAAAGATGAAATAAAAATGCTGAATATCACATTTATAAAAAATATAAAAGGTAGATTGTCAATATTAATGATGAAGTTGAAATACTGGACCACTCAAGCAAAGAATATGGAAATTTTAAAGCGAACAAATGAGAAAATTTTGGGGCCTTGTGAAAAGACAAATTTTTGGATCATAGTTATAGATAAAGAAGAAAAACAATAGCTCAATTGTATAGAAAACAAATGTTATCAGTATTAAACATTGCCTGCATCTCTTTATAAAGAGATATTTGCAACCATATTAACATGTTTTTTTCATTCTGTTAGTCTTCATTAAGTGAGTATATTTTTGAGATTTTGTGAGTCCAAAATCCTTATTATGTACCAAAGACACTACCTCACAGTTAATATTCTAGAGATGGAAAACTTAGCAAACAAAGCAGGAAGTACAGATGTAAATATCACCAATTAAACACAGAAGATAGAAGACAGAATCTAGACCATAGAAAATACCATAGAAAATATTTATTCATGAGTCATAGAAAATGAAAAATGTAAAAGGTTCTTAATACAAAACATCCAGGAAATTTGGGACACAATGAAGAGACCAAATTTAAGAATAATATAAATAGAAAACAGTGAAGGTTCAAAGATCCAAGAGCCAGAAAATATCTACAAAATTATAGAAGAAAGCTTCCCTAACCTAAAGAAAGAGTTGGCCATAATTGTACAAGAACCCTTCAGAATGACAAATAGTTTGGACCAGAATAGAAATAACTGCTGCAACATAATAACCAAAACAATAAATGTACTGAACAAAGAAAGACTATTGAATGCTGTGAGGGGGAAAGGCCAAGTAACATGTAAAGGCAAATGTATTAGAATCACACATGACTTCTCAACAGAGATTCTAAAAGCCAGATGATCCAGTACAGATATCTTTCAGACCATAGGAGACCACAGATAGCAGCCAAAATTGTAATACCTAGCAAAGTTCTCAAATTTAAACAGTAGCTTTCTACTAATATAGCACTACAAGGGATACTACAAGGAAAACTCCAGCACAAGAAGAGTAGCTACATCAAGGAAATACAAAATAGTAATCATCTCAAAACAAATCCAAAAGAGTAAAATCTCACACACCTATAACACCACCTTCAACAACAAAATAACACTGACTAACAATCATTGGTTACTAATATTTCTCAAAATCAATGGATTCAATTCCCCAGTGAAAAGGCACAGGCTAAAAGAATGGTTACATAATAAGATCCAACATTCTGCTGTGTACCAGAAACAAAGCTCCAAAACAAAGATAAAGACTCCCTTACAGTAAAGCACTAGAAAAAAAATTGCCAAGCAAACAATTTCATGAACAGCCTGGAATAACCATTCTAATAACCAATAAGATAGAGTTTCAACCAAAAATAATCATAAGCAATGAGAGAGGATACTTCATACACATTAAAGGAAAAATTCACCAAGGTTAAGGCTCAAGTTTGAACATCTATGCCTCAAGTGCAAGGGCACCCACATTTGAAAATTAACTAAAGCTCAAAACACACATGGAACCTCATAAAATCGTGGGACCTTTCCACACCGCACACTCACCAATGAACAGATTGAAGCAGAAACTAAACAGAGACTCAGCGAAGATAACAGAAGTTATTTATGAACCAAAAAGATTTAACAGATATCTGCAAAACATTTCACGCCAAAAGAAGAGAATATACTTTCAACTTATTACCTCGTGGAAACGTCTCCAAAACTGACACATATAATTAGACACAAAACAAGCCTCAACAAATAGAATCAAGAATATTGAAATAATCCCTTGCATTCTATCACCACAAACTAAGGCTAGACTTCAATAACAACAAAGACAACAGCACACTACCATACTCAGGAAACTGAACAACTCTCTAATCAGTGGTATCTTGATCAGGGAAGAAAGAAAGAAATTAATGATTTTCTATAATTCAATGAAAATGTCAACAGATCTTAGCCACATTTAAAGGATAGAATGAAAGCAATGTTAAGAGGAAATTCATAGCACCAAAGGCCTTCATAAAATTGTAGAGATCCTATCCTAGCAACTTAACAGCACACATGAAAGCTCTAGAGCAAACAGAAGCAATCACAATCAAGAGGAGTAGACAGTTAGACATAGTCAAAAATAGGGCTGAAATCAACAAACTAGAAACAAAGAGAACTATACAAAGAATCAACAAAACCAAGAGCTGGTTCTTTGAGAAGGTCAACATGATAGATAGACCCTTAGCCACACTAAATACAAGGCACAGTGACAATATCCAAATTAACAAAATTAGAAAAGAAAGGGAGAATATAACAACAGAAACTGCATAAATTTAAAAAAAATCATCAGGCCTTAGTATAAAAGCCTATACTATACAAAAACAGGAAATCTAGATGAAATGTAGGATTTTCTAGACAAATACCTCATGACAAATTTAAATGAAAATGAGATATGATATTCTCTCTAAACTGTCCCATAATCCCTAAAGAAACAGAAGCAGTCAAAATGAAAACAAAATCAAAAACCCACCAAACCGAAAAAGTGCCCAGAGTCAGATGGTTTTAAGGCTGGTCTGAAGCTTCAACCACATATGCAGCATAGGACAGCCTTGTATGGCCTTAGTGAGAGAAGATGCATCTAATCCTCTAGAGACTTGATATCCCAGAGAAGAGGGATGCCATGGAGAGGGGCATCTGTTCAGAGGCAAATGGAGTCCAGGAGGGGGAAGAATTCTGGGAGGGGAAAACATTTGTGATATAAATAAGTAGAATAATTAATTAATTTTAAAAATATCAAAGAATGGAACCAATTCATTGAGTTAAAAGAAACCTCACATATTTGGAGAGAATATTTGCCAGCAAAACTTCTAGCAGAGGAATCACATCCAGAATGCATGAAGAACTTGAAAAACAAAGCCCGAAATAATAGTTGGGCCACAGGTCTGAATAGATAATTCTTAAAATAATACAAAAAAACCAATACTACAAATTAGAAGCACTCTTTTGTGTTGTTGGATGTGGTTCCCAAAGACTCCCTAAACATACAGTCATTTGCTACTGCCATAGGTTAAACCACAGAGGTGGGAGGATATTGATTGGGAACTTATGTACTAAAAAACAGGTTCCAGATGTTGTAGATCTAGAATTGATCTAAATTCCGTATCCCTGATGGTAAGCATTTATAGGACCAGAAGGTGACATGCAAATTTTCAAAGGGGTGATGCAACCAACAGTCTGATGCAGCTATGACACTTATGAACTACATCAAGCCAGCATGTTACAATAAACCAGTGCAATAGTGGTACATATACATTGTGAAAAACCAGTACATCTCTAATGGCAGTTCAAACTTTCTCAATAAATGATAGCTCATGCCTGATACTGGAAATGAGGCCAACAACACAGTGCTTGTGAATCATAGTTGTGGAATGAGAATCTACAACCATAAATTTACTAACACAGCATAATCCTTAACAATTTATAAACATTTAACATTAACTTAATTTAAATTACA
>JADRCD010157917.1:0-15397 GCA_019843815.1 Montemys delectorum
CCAGAAGAGGGCGGCAGATCTCATTACGGGTGGTTGTGAGCCACCATGTGGTTGCTGGGATTTGAACTCAGGACCTTTAGGAAGAGCAGTCAGTGCTTTTAACCACTGAGCCATTTCTCCAGCCCCCAGTCTCTGGCTTTCTATGGAAAAAGCTGTTCAGCCCTGGAGGAGGCTCAGAGCCCCAAAGGGTGGGGTGGGGTGGGGTCCAGCTTTCCCATAGGCTCTGACCCTTCTCTTAGGCCATTTCAGTTCAGATCTCACTTGCCATCTAGGTTACTGACTTGGCTGGAGAACTGTGACATTGAAGGGTGGGGGTGGGGCATGGGCTCTTTCTGATACCCCACTGCCCGGAGGAGGCTGGGCTGGGGTTGGGAGAGAGGGAATCCTATCCTTTGCTATATTCTCTCTATGAATTAGGGGTAGTAATAGTTCCCTGGAATATCATTGTGTATGTGTGTGTGTTTGTGTGTATGTTTATGTGTGTGTATGTATGTGTATGTGTCTGTGTGTATATGTGTGTGTTCATGTGTATGTGTGTGTGTGTCTGTGTGTCCCTGGATCTTAAAAGAGGGCCGCCCTAAAGAAAGGGAGAGGAACCAGATGGTGGTGGCTCACACCTTTAATCCCAGCACTAGAGATGCAGAGGCAGGCAGATCTCTGAGTTCAAGGCCAGCCTGGTCTACAGAGCTAGTTCCAGGACAGGCAGGGCTAAACAGAGAAGCCCTGTTTCAACAAACAAACAAAGTAAAGATTCAACACAGAGGAAGTGGAACACGACGAGGTAGTTGTCCTGTTTTCCCTTCACCCGTCCCTGCCCTTGGTCTGGAGAGGCAGTATTTGCACTACGGCCACCCATGCCCAGTGTGGTCACCACAGGGTTCCGTATTACGCGTGATCCACGGCAAATGGGATAGACACAGGGAAGGACTTCCAGCCTGGCAGAACTGTCTCAGAGCTGGGATTTTCTGCTCTTCTAGACACAGCTGGGAGGGGGGCAGCCCCATGTTTAACACCCCACTTCTCTTCCCCCCTACTGTCCTGTCGTCAGGAACGTGGTAGTCAGCATGCTGTCCAGCAGAGGGCGCTGTGGAGCCTGGAGCTGTACTTCTATCTGATCCTATTTAACTACTATCTGCATGAACAGGTGGGACTGAGGGAGCGCCAGCTCTCCTACCCTAGCCACAGGGACCTCGTGGGGCGGGCAGTAGAGTGAGACTGTGTGTGTGTTGGTCCCTGAGAAAGGTTGGGAGGGCCAAGAACGGGTCCAGGTGAGTATTTCTGCCCCCGCCCCCATTTCCCCTCTCCCCTCCCAACCCAGACCTAGGCTCTGTATCTCAGTCAGGGCAGAAAACATCCTGTTTTCCCCTCTCCTACTCGTTCTCCTCTGGGTCACAATGATACCTTTCGGGGGCTCCCTTTCTGTGGCTAGGTAGGGAGGGGCTTAGGGTGGGCCCACACTCCTCACTGCCCCATCTCTCTTGGCCTCGGGCTGCAGTATCCCCTGGCCTTTGCCCTCAGTTTCAGTCGATGGCTGTGTACCCATCCTGAGCTGTACCGTCTGCCGGTGGCGTTGAATTCAGCGGGGCCCTTGGTCCCTGGGGACCTCATCGCCAGGGGCTCCCTGGTGAGTAGCCGAGTATCTGTGGAGTGGAGTGGGTTGGCTGGCCCCTGGACCCACGGAGTCTGGATTCCTGTAGAGCTAGGGAAGTAATGCTTGAGGGGAGTGTGTGTGAGGAGGCGGGGGTGGGGGGCTTCTCGTGTGAGCACAATGTCCTGTGCTTTGGCTGCTGTCTTAGTACTTTTCTCCCTCAGTCTCAAAGCCCAGAGTCAGACTAGACTGTAAGATATCTGGGCTGTAGCCTCTCTGGAGGCTGTGCACCACCGCATCCTTGCCAGGGCATCAAGAAGGGTGCAGGTGTCCGGCCACGTATGCCCTGTATCCAGTAGGACACCGTGTCTCCCCCACCCCAATCCCACATTTCCCACCGAGAGACCGGGTGGGATAGGGTCACCAGCACTGGATAGGACAGGTGAAATGTGGGCTTCAGATTTGGTGTCCTCCTCCCTCCAGGAAGCAGATGATCTTGTGTCCCTGGATGCGCTCAGCACCATCAGAGAGATGGACGTAGCCAACTTCCGGCGTGTACCTCGCATGCCTATCTATGGCACCGCCCAGCCCAGTGCCAAGGTGCCCGCTCTCAGGCCCGGGGTTCAAACATGGAGGGGGGCAGGGAAAGGAGATCCCTGACCCTGATGGCTCCTCGTCCCACCCCCACCCCGCCCCAGGCCCTAGGCAACATCCTGGCCTACCTGTCTGATGCTAAGAGGAAGCTACAGCAGGTGGTCTGGATCAACCTGAGGGAGGAGGTTGTGTTGGAGTGTGACGGTCACATGCACAGCCTGTGGCCCCCTGGACCAGCCCTGACCCCCGAGGAGCTGGAGGTAAGGATTCTGGCCTTCTGTGTGGTCTCAATGGGAGGCACTCCGGCGTGAAGGGAGAAAGGCCAGAGCGCCCTGGGTTCCTCTTGTATGGATGGAGGAGCTGAGGCTTACAAGGGACGGTTCCAGGATTTCTATTCCTGTGTCCCCATGTCCCCATACTCCTGTGGCTTTTCTGCCTCTGTGGTGTGGTTCTGACTAGACCCTGGAGCTCTTGAGTTCTGACTCACAGCTGCATCAGGCTCTCGCCTCTCAGGCCTGTCTCAGTGACCTCTGCCCTCTGTCCGCTCTTGTACAGGCTCTGGAGGCCCAGCTGAAGGCCCACCTGAGTGCTCCAGTCCCCAACACCAAGAGCCCTACCACCCCCAGGTTCCGGAAGTGCCTGACCCTACAGGAGGTCTTCAGCCAGCACCAGGGAACCTGCCTGGGCCTTACCTACTGCCGTATTCCTGTGCCAGACTTCTGTGCCCCTCGGGAGGAGGTGAGGGACCAGGTCTCTGGGCTCTTCCTCTTCTCTGGCCTCGGAAAAGCAGCTTAGCTCCATGATGGGGCCAGGGGATTGTCTAATGGGGTCCACATGAGGCCTCAGAAGCACGTTCCCATCCTTTCTATGGATGTGTGCTTACGTGCACACGCCCACAGGCTGTTGTTCCTTGCGTATTCTACCTTCTTGTGCTTTATGTTGTGGGGCCAGTCTGTGGGCCATGTGTTGTAGGCATGTGTACCGTATGTCATACGTCTGTTGAAGAAATCGATGCTACACGGTGCCATGGTGGTGTGTGGGGTGTAGTTCCCACTGGGGTTCGTGGTATCTGTCTTGTGTTTGTGGGCTGCGTGTAAGTGTTACATTCATGAGGGGTGATGGCTGGGGGGGGGGGCGGCGATCATGGAGAAAACCCTGTGGGACTGAAGCGTTCGTGTGGCAGCTGCCAGTAACAGATGAGGCCGTCTGTGTGGTTTGCCTCTCACAGGGACTTGTTGGTGTATCTGTGGCTGTGTGTGCCTGGCGCGTGTGGCCCGCGGATGTCGCTATGATAGTTGTCAGGGCTGTTGCCTTCTGCTTGGCTCTCTGTGGGCTCATAGCCAGGGGAGTGCTGACCCCTGGTGGCCGCTCAGGCAAGGACACAGCACCAGATTGGAAAACGTCCTGTGCATGAGGGTTGGCCTACTGAATCCCAGAAGTGTGTTGTGTCTCCTTACATGCCCAGTCTTGGCTGCCGGGGATATAGACATGAACACGGCTGTTCATACATGCATGGTCTTGTATGTCTCCTAGTGAGCTGGGCGTGCACATGAACTAGGTTCATGTGTATGATGAGTCACCAGGGGACAGAAATCTGGGGTTGCTCTTTGGATGGCGGCGGCACCCCTGGATTCAAACTGTGGTCTTGTCATCCCAGGACTTTGACCGGCTGCTTGAGGCCCTGCGAGCTGCTCTCACCAAGGACCCAGGCACAGGCTTTGTCTTCAGCTGCCTCAGTGGCCAGGGCCGGACCACAACTGCCATGGTGGTGGCCGTGCTGGCCTGCTGGCACATTAGGGTGGGTGTGGCCTTCTGCGGGAGGCCAGAGGTCATCCCCAGCAGGGTTGGGGACTGACTGTGGTGGTGAGTGTGGAAGGGCAGAGGTCATGTCTGATGTCATCTAGGGGACCCTCTTCCATCAGTCCTGGCGGACCCTCTTCCATCAGTCCTGGCAGACCCTCAGCAGGGTCTCTGGGTGTGTGTGTGGGGGGGGGTGTGGGGGAGTAAAGAAAGGAGAGGCCCCATCTCAGCTTTGTCACCCCTCAGGGCTGTCCCGAGATGGGGGAAGAGGAGCTAGTGAGCGTGCCTGATGCCAAGTTCACCAAGGGCGAGTTTCAGGTGGGTGTGTCCCTCCCCCCACCTCCCCGGTCCCTGGGAATGCTGTGCAAGTCAGAATTCTTGGGTCCTGTTGGCAGCTTGGTCGGGGTGAGGCTGGCTATCTGCTTCCCAGGTGGCTCAAAAAAGCTTAACTCTTAAGCCTGTCATAGTAGATGGGATCTGGACCCTTCCCTCCCTGGCTAGGTAATCCTGGTATCGTCAATAACCACCCCATAGTTGCTTGAGACTCAGCCGCGGTTGGTGCTCTATGGATGCCTGCAAGCTACTCTATCGGTCCCCCTAATTCAGCTCAGGGGCTCCAGATGGGCAGCTGTTAGCATTCAGACAGAGTCCTCTGTCTCTCCTGAATCTGCCGCACGTCATGTGACATCTCAGACGTGTGATACCTCTCTGCACACTTGGCCTCAAATGGTTACATACACAGCTGAGCAGTGGCTGGCCTCAGAGCCAGTTTCTGTTCACCTCTGCCACATGCTTGCTGCTTGCCCTCCTGGGACTCTGCTGCCCTGACCTCTGAGAGAGGTCAAGGCTGTCAATCACGTGGTGCCTCTGGGTCCCTGGGCAAGCTCCTGTTTCGACACCCCTTTTCCTTTTATGGTTGATGTTCACCCTTCTTTTTCTTTACTTAGTGTGAGGAAAATACACTAACAGAAATCGAATTCTAGGCCAGCCTGGTCTATATTGTAACTTTCAGGCCAGATAGGGCTACACAGTGAAACCTTGTTTCAAATAAATAAATGAGTGTAGCTCTGTGGTGGAGAGTTTGCCTGGCGTGTGTTCAAGGCCCTGGGCTGGATCCCTACCACTGCAATAGCTAAGGAAAAAAAAAAAGCAGAGGAAATGAGGGGCTTGTGACTCCCAGATTCTGTTGAGCATCGCAGAACCCTGGGCTCAAGCCTAGCACCGAGTCCCCTGAGAGGGAGTGGTGGCTCACGCCTGTGATCCGGCCTTTGGGTGGGAGAGGGAGGGGGCTGAGGAGTTCAAGGTCGCTCTCTACCACGTAGGGAGTTGGAGGACAGCCTGGAGCTTTTTGAGATCTTGTCTCAAATAGCTCGGGGGTGGGGTGGGGTGGAGTGGGGTGGAGTGGGGAGGGAACAGGGGATTGTTTTAGTTTTTGTTTTTGTTTTCTTTTTCTTTTTGGAGAGGAACCTGGGAAAGGAGATATTGTAAATAAAGAAAACATCTAATAAAATAAAATTAAATTAAATTAAATTAAAAAAAGCTCAGGGTATGTGGCAATGAGCTAGCTGGGTCAGTAAAAAGCTTGTCCAACGGTCACAGAATAAAGAGTAAGATGATTCTCCGTGAGGAATATATTAAAGCCTAGGCTTTTAATATACTCGGAGCATTTCAAACCTTCCTGTGGTTTACTGGCATCATCTCCCTGGCTCTCCCATCATCTCTGGCTCTTCCATCATCTCCCCGGCTCTCCTGTTGTCTCCGTGGTTCTCATTGTCAGCTCCATGCGTGCCTTCTGTTGTGGGGACCTGTAGATGTGTCACCTGGGCGATACCCTAGCCCCTTACTGCCCCGACGTAGGCAGGAGGGCTCAGGCTCAGGTCCTCCCTTGGCTTTCTGTCCACTCACCCCTCCTCTGGCTCCAGGTGGTGATGAAGGTGGTACAGCTGCTGCCCGATGGCCACCACGTGAAGAAGGAGGTGGATGCGGCGTTGGACACTGTCAGCGAGACCATGACACCTATGCACTACCACCTTCGAGAGATCATCATATCCACCTACCGACAGGTGAGCGCTGGCCCTGGGCCCCTGCCTCCGCAGGATGGGCTATGGTTCAGGGAGTCGGGGGAGTGAGGGTACGGGAGGTTGGTGGTGTAAATTGAGGGGGCAGCAGGTTCTGTGGGCTTTTCTTAGGGTTTTTGGCTCTTTTGTTCGGTTTGTTTGCTTTTTGTTTTGGCGCCCCACCTCTTAGAAAAGTATATGGACCTGCTGCCCCAAGCCACTCCCACTTGTTCTACCTGCTAGGAGATAGCATACCTATTAGAAACCTGCTGTGGGAGGGGCCAAGTAAAGAGGAATACCTGAGACCCCTGTGGGGTGGGATACAATTAATTCTAGTGTGCGATCCTGGGGTCCCAGAGGCCAAGTAGAATCAGGCGGGTGGGTGGCGATGTGACTGACAGTCGCCAGGGGTTAAGGTCAGTGCTGCATGGTATGGCTGCTGCACCCCAGAACAAACTCATCTGCACTGTCTGGGGTTTGGGTCTGCTAAAGGATAAATATTCCTTTATTTTACATATATTTACTTATCTGTGTGCATACAGCGTGAGCGTGGGGGTCTCGGACAACTTGTAGGAGCTGGTTCTTTCCTTCTGCCATGTGGGTTCTGGGGGAGTGGATTTGGGTGGCCAGCCTTGATGGTAGTCAGCCTTACCCACCAAGCCGTATTGCCAGCCCTCCAAAGTTATTGTATCCATCCATCCGTCCGTCCGTCCATCCATCCATCCATCCATCTATATCCATCTATTTATTTTTGGTTTGGTTTTCTGAGACAGGGTTTCTCTGCGTAGCCCTGACTGTCCTGGAACTTTGCTTTTGTAGACCAAGCCAGCCTTGAACTCACGGAAACACACTTGCCTCTGCTTCCTTAGTACTGGGACTAACGGCATGTGCCACCACTACCCGGTCCAAGTTATTTTTTTAATAACTTATTAAATTGTAAAAATAAGGTTTCTAGAATGGTTCAGATTTAACATATGAATCCGGGGGCTTGCAGCTATTTAGAAAGAGTGTGCCCTTAGGTCTCCCTGGGTCTCCATTGTTCCCTTCTCTGCCTGTCTTCAGACCCGAGGGCTGGGCAGGTGGTGGAGTTTACAGCTTTGGGACTCGGGGGGTGGGGTGGGGTGGGGTGGAGTGGGGAGTGGGAATTGGGTTGGTCGTGGGAACAGAGAGCCCTGTTTGTCAGCCTGGCAGCAGGTGTGTAGGGGCGGTGCTACGTGGCATCAAGAGGCGTCAGTGAATGCCACGGCTGGGTGATTTTTCAGGGCAGCGTCTCCTCTGTGGCTTACAAGAGCAAGCTGCATCATGGTGACTTGTTCAGTCGCCAGCCTTGGGGACACATGGGACACACGAGCAGAGTGATCTAGAGCAGCCTTGGCTTGGGGTCTTGGGATCAGATCCCGACTGGGTCAGAGGGTAGGTCCCGTTCGGAGGCAGGCCAGGCGTGTGCGATAAGACTGAGGGAAAGTTCAGACACGAGTCTGCCCTGCGAGGGGAGGAGATGACGGACCAGGAGCTTCCGAAGTAGACTTGGCACACGTTGGCTGACACAGTGTCGCTGTGATTAAGTTCCCACCTCCAGGTTCCGTTGAGTCTCCCACTGTCTTAGGGTTTCTACTGCTCTGATGAAACGCCGTGACCAAGAGCAGCTTGGGGAGGAAAGGGTTATTTTAGCCTCTGGCCTGTAGTCCACCATCCAGGGAAGTGGGGAAGCCACTTCAAGGCAGGACCCTGAAGGTAGGAGCTGATTCAGAGGCCGTGGAGGGGTGCTGCCTACTGACTTGCTTCTCAAGGCTTGCTTGGCCTGCTTATAACAACTCAGAGCCACCTCTTCAGGGGTGTCACCATCCACAGTAAACTGGGCCCTTCCACATCCGAAAAATGTACCACAGGCTTCCCACGGGCCTATCTGGTGGCGGCATTTTTCTCATTTGAAGTTGTCTCTTCTATTTTTTTTTTTTTTTTTTAAATCTACTTATTTTATTTATATGAGTGCACTGTGGCTGTCTTCAGACACCCCAGAAGAGGGTGTCAGATCCCACGACAGATGGTTGTGAGCCACCATGTGGTTGCTGGGAATTGAACTCAGGGCCTCTGGAAGAGCAGTCAGTGCTCTTAACCACTGAGCTATCTCTCCAGCCCCAAGGTTGTCTCTTCTTAAGTGATACTGGCTTGAGTCAAGTTGGCATAAAACTAGCCAGCACACACTCGCTGTCACAATTTGGAAATCCCCGTTCAGAGTGTGAGAGTTGAGGCCTTTAGGTTCTGGCTGCTGGAGGCTCAGGCAGTGCTTAAACCTGCTCCAGAGGATGTGGGCCAGGCCCTGTTAGAGCCTCCTTCTCTCTGTCCCAACTCCAAAGTTCACAGGCCCTCAACTCCTGTTCCTGGATGTGTGTTGTGAGGACAGAGAGAGCAGGAAGCACAGGGGGCCTGGGCTGCAGGGAGAAGCCAGAAGTTGGCCTCAAACTGCCCAAGAGGAAGTCGTTGCAGGCTTCAGGGGCCGCACAGGCAAAGGCCAGGAGGCCTAAAGGCTCATAGTGGGTTTCGAGGCACTGAAGGTCACCTGGCAGCACATTGTTGTCACCAGAAGTGAGATAGGATGGGGAGCTGGCTTTACTCCTGGGGGGGTGTGAGGTGATAGGGATGGAGCAAGGGGAACCGAGCTGTATTTTAGGGAGGGGGGTGTAGCTCCTGGATGCCTTCACAATGGAGTGTCTAATTGAGGAAGTTGAGCAAGAGGGCCCCGTCCCACCTCCTCACCAGGATTCCCCTCACATTTCCAAGGCCGAGTTGGTGCTGACTGATGCCCCATCCCAGGGTCCATGCCGAGGATCAGAAGTTAAAGCAGTTACTCACCAGTGTGGCCACCAGGTGGCCCTAGTGAACTAAGTTAGGTTAAATTCCTCTCCATCACTTTCCCATTGAACATAGGGCCTCACTGGTGTTCTGTAAATTAGGGGTGTGTGTGTGTGTGTGTGTGTGTGTGTGTGTGTGTGTGTTCATTTTTAAAGGAATTTTATTTACATTAGTGTGTGAATAACGGGAGGGGATGCATGCCGCAGCGAGCATGTGGGGGGCAGAGGTTCTCTCCTCCCACCTTTAAGTGGGATCTAGGAATTGGCTTGGATCACTTGCCTATACAGCAAATGCTGTTACTGGCCAAGCCACTTTTCTGGCTCCTTCCACCTTGTTTTGAGGTGGGGTCGTTTATTGGCTAGATAGCCCTGAGCATCAAGATGTGCTCCTGTCTCCACCTCTCCATCTTTCTGTAGGAATGCTGGAATTACAGGCAAGAGCTACTGTATCTGGCTTACTACAGCTTCTGGGCCTTCAAACTTGGGACCTCACACTTGTGTGCTAGTACCTGGCCATCTGAGCCATTTCCCCAACCCCTAGGACAAGTTCTTTTTAAATATATATATTTAAATAAATAAGTTATTCTAAATAATGTATATTATTTTATGTACGATGTGTTTTCCTGCATGTATGCCTATGTGAGCGTGTCAGATTCCCTGGAACAGGAGTTACAGAGTTGAGATTTGAACCTGTGTCCTCTGAAGGAGCACTCACTGCTCTTAACCACTGAGCCATCTCTCCAGACCCCCTAGGACAAGTTCTTAAAGGTACCTTAGAGTAGGAGATATTGAGCCGATCAGAGGATTTTCATCTGCCTGTGTAAGAGGTAAATGGGGGGGTGAGGGGGTGGGGGAAGCTTTTAGAATCTGGGGCTTAAGTCCCTCCTAGAGCCCACCTCAGTTTGCTTTGTGCCCAGTGTGTGAATCCAGCTTTGAAAATTTGCCGGGGGGAGTCCAGGGTGCAGCCAAGGCTGATTGTCACCTAGAGTGACCTGTGGTCTCCCTCCTCTGTACTTCAGATTGCCTTGTGGGCTTGCCAAAATGCAGATGGCTGGGACGGAGCCAGGGTTTCTGGAGGCTCCACAGTACTGAGACTCCAGTTCTCGTGGCTTGGTATTGCAATGACATGGGACCTGGGCTTTGCTCTGTTGCAGCCAAGCTTACAGAGATGCAATTCACATACTGCCCGATGCATGTGTTTAGAGTACATTTGTCCCTGCTTACCATTGCAATGGGGGCAGTTAGAGCACAGTCAGGACCACAGAAAGAAACCTCACACCTTTGGTCATCGGTCCCCAGCCACATGCAGCTCTGTGTTTCCTGTTGAGTTTTTTGGGTTTTACAGAGACAGCAGTGTGTCTAACATGTCTCATAATAATGGAATGATATACTTATTTTTGTGTTGTAGATTTTCTTTCCTTTTTTTTTTTTTAGACAGGGACTCATGAAGCTCTGGATGGCTTGGAACTCACTCTGTAGACCAGCTTGCCCTTGAACTCATAGAGATTGACTTGCCATTGCTTCCTGAGTCCTAGGATATAAGGCATGTGCCATGGCACCTGGCTTTAATTTTTGACCCAGGGTTTTCCATATCCTGGGCTGGCTTGGAATTCCAGATGTATCTGAGAATGACTTTGACGTTCTGACCCTCTTGCCTCTGCTTCCTGAGGAGTGGGGAGGGGAGATCAAACCCAGTCTTGACTCAGCTTTCACACCACAACCATCCACAGAGACCACTGTGATCTCAGAAGCTGTAAGGAGAGCCAGGGGATCTCATTCCCCACAAAATGGCACAAACGCAGACACTCGCGCGCTCGCGCACACACACACATAAGTAAAGCTAAATTGTTAAAGAAGGGAAGAAGTAGAAATACTAAGCGTCAACTCTCATTGGCACTGTTGGCGTGTCATAACAGAAGGGATAGTTAGTGACCAGAAAGTTGAATGTCTGTTAGCTCTACTTGAACGTTAGCGCCGGGAAGATCTGCATTCCTGATTTCTCATGGCCACGAGGTTTGAGGACGGCAGCTTTTGGAGACTTGGATGTTAGCAAGAAGGGCAGGCCTTCCTCCAAGGTCTTCTGCATGTCTTGTTGTGGAAAGGCCTGGGCTTGTGTTCTGCCTGACATCATGGTGGGCTGAGCTGTCTCCTGAGCTGTTCCAGATGCTCAGCTCAGAAGCCCACAGTGCAGTCTAGATCTACACATGCGCAGTAGGGGGCTCCAGCTAGGTCTACACATGCGCAGTAGGAGCTCCGACCAGGTGTACACATGCGCAGTAGGGGCTCCGACCCGCTGTACACATGCGTGAGTACAGGGCTTCTATAAAGCATTTCCAAACTGTGGAAAGTCACACTGTTGCTGCCCTGTGGAGACCCCTGTGATCAGAGTGGACACACAGAGAGCCAAGTTCCATGAAAGAGGTGAGGAGCCGGAACAGATCATCAGGTGGAAGATGGGGGCGTAGATGTTGAAGGAGAGGATTTTTCTGCCTCTGACTATTCATGTCTCTACCTGCCAGGCTGAACCTTGCCCCTCCCAGGGCTCAGCGTTTAGAAGTTTTCAGCCATTATACTCATAGGGCTGGGCTCAGTGTTGGGGTTCAGGATCTCCACATAAATCATACGAACACAGATCTCAGTTAAGCAAGAATAGTTTATTGAACGCACACCTCAAGACTGACCGATCAGGACCACTAAAAGGACTTGGGAGCCTAATTTTTGGTACCTGTCTGTTCCCAGGATAGTCTTATAAAGGAAAACAAACAAAAAAACCAGTGAACTCATACAGAGGTGCAGGAAGTGTTGCCCAGTGGTCAGCTCTGACTTAAGCCATATTAGACATTCAAGACATTTCGACAGTTCATATTGGCCTTTAACTTAATGAGTCCTTTGCAGAGCTTTGTGGAATTTCCTAAGATTAACAACCCTCATACAGAACATTCAGAACATAACAGGGTATGTGGTCAGCATGACCCTGCTCTGAGCCAAGTCACTTCTCTGTGTCAGTGACTGGCAGACCTGTTACAGCAACAATATGAAATAGCTGGCAGGCATGGGACAAAATGGCTACAGCTAGGCCGGAAGTGTGTGTATGGGGGGTCAGACCTCAACATCCCCCCCCTTTGAATTGATCCAGTGAGTTATATCATTGACTCAATATTTTCTCTGAGGCCTAACTAAACAAACTTTGATAATCAGCCTTGGTTGGCATTTTGTTGGCTTAAACATTTGAAATCTTGATCTCCCTTAATAAGTGCTGCAGCTCTCCTGCTAGGGGGCCCTGCTGTGGCTAGTTACCCAGGGAGCTAATATTTTATAGCTCCATGTAGCAGAAAAGTTACATATCTTGTTCCCCACAATCAGGGTCTCCATTTGAGGGCCAGACATACATCTGAAGCGGGGGGGGGGGGGGGGGGGCTAAACTATTTTCCATACTCTGGATCCCATATCCAAAAAGACCCAAAGAGGGAGGGAACATATATGTTTGCAGTCTTTGGGCGCCTATTCCATTTGGCCCAAACAATTTACATAAGTCAAAAGTGAGGGTGGGGGAACCTTTCACAACTACCACACGATTTTTTTTCTTCTGTCCCCAGTCTATATTTGTCTTAGCAGATTTTCACCTGGCTGACAGATCCCATCCAGGGATCCCCTGTGGAGCTGCTGAACTCTGGACTTGCTGAAAGCTGATGTTAATCAGTCCAGCTGATGGGATTGCTTCCTGTCTTTCAGTTGGATTAGCTAAGCAGAGGGCATGGAACAACAACAACAAAAAATGGCTGGAGCTATGCTCAGCATAAACACTCAGCAGAGGGGAGGACCCTGGAGGCATCATCTTTGGGCCTAGTGTCCTCTAACATTGCTCAGAGCTGCAAAACGCCCCGGAGTCCAGTGTGTATCTGCAGACGAGGCCATGGACCATGTAATGGGAGGCCAGGCTACATGAAGTCCCTTGTGAGTTAGTGGCAGAGCGGGCATGGGAAGCAAAGGTCTTCACTCTGAGACTCATGCCCCTCCCTGATCTATGTTGAATTTGAGCTCATGATCTCTAGATGGCTCTGGGGGAAGGTTTGCTCCGGCTCTAGATTGGGGGCCGTTTCTTCCCCAATTCACCCTATGAACTGATTCCTAGAAACTGGCAGCCGGGTCTGACCTTCAATATCTTTTTTTTTTTAAGAATTATTTATTTTATATGAGTACACTGTTGCTGTCCTTAGCCACACTCCAGACGAGGGCATCCGATCCCATGACAGATGGTTGTGAGCCACCATGTGGATGCTGGGAACTGAACTGAGGACCTCTGGAACCGTTGAGCCATCTCTCCAGCCCCTGACCTTCCATATCTTAAGGTTTAGCCAAGCTCTTGTCTTCCAGTTTTAAACTGGAGGTCCACAGCTGGTCTCTGCCGGAGCCTGGAAAGCTTTGCACCGAGTGCACGGAGTAAGCCAGTGGGCTCTGTGGGGCTCAGAGATGCTGCTCAGCTCTGGATGGAAACAGGCCCAGGCTCCATTTGGGATGTACCTCCTCCATCAGACTCACTGCCTGGGAATGCCCCAGTCGACATTCTACCCATTTCAAGTTTTCCCTCGACCTTCTGCCCATCTTGGCTTTTCCCAGCCTTGAGACTGAAGATCCCAACAGCATGTGGTAACTTGGCTTTTGCCCCACCTCCCACCTCCAGAACCAGTCTTTCCCAGCCCCCTGCCTGCTTCAGCAATCCTCTTACACGTTAATCAGAAGCCGTTAAGAACACATAGCTAGCATTCGGCATTGGGGCAGCTTTTGGCATAAAGTGACCCCAGGTCCGCAGAGAAACAGGAAAATGGGAGGTCCCTGCGCTTTCTCATGGTTCAGGAAGGAGATGGAGCCGTCTGTGTGTGATCCTCCGCGTGTGGCATGAGAATGTACGGCGTGGAAGTCTGTGCGTGACTGGCTTGTTAGGCGTGGCATAGTAGAAGTGGCCCTGGGGTGCAGCCGGGGCTCCCAGAGCTTGCTGAGCTGAGCCGCCATGACTTTAATTTTAACCTTTTCCTTCTGATCTTTGTACACGAGAACTCCCCTTTCCTCCCAGGTGGGAGGGACAGTGTAGGCGCTGAGTACTCAGTGGCTGTGTCTGAGGCTAGACTCACTTAGCATGTGCTGGCGCTGAGTCAGACTCAGGAGAAGGCTGTGCCAGACAGGCAGTGTTCAAGCGAGGGGAAGAGAGGCCCACAAGCGCCTGTCTCTGCTCCTGGGCAGTTCACAGTGGTGGCTGAGG
Organism: Montemys delectorum; assembly: GCA_019843815.1. Lineage (NCBI taxonomy): Eukaryota > Metazoa > Chordata > Mammalia > Rodentia > Muridae > Montemys > Montemys delectorum. The sequence continues at coordinate 14,149 of JADRCD010157917.1, forward strand.
ATCCTTCATAGCACTGTGACTGGTGGTGTATGGTGTAAGCCAAGTGGGAGTCCTTCTGGGGCAGTCTCATCCACGTCTGTCTTTACTTACCTCATTTGCCTGGCCTTAGAGGCCCAGCCCAGTCATGCCTCTTTATTTTCCAGGCTATGAGGCTTCCTCTAGGCCTGATTGCTCGAGAGCGTGCATTGACAGGGTCTCTCTGTTAGCTTTGGCTATTCTGGAATTCACTCTGTAGATCTCACAGAGCTCTACCTGCCTCTGTCTCCCAGTGCTGGGATTAAAGGTGTGCACCACCACCACCACCACCACCACCTAGCTGTGCTCATGGAGTTTTAAGAACCGCCTCAAGGGCTCAGTGAGTAAGGTCGCTTGCCCGAAAGGCTGGTATTTTGAGTTTGATCCCCTGGATCTCCATGGTAGAGGGAGATGACAGACTCCTCGATTTGTCCTCTGACCCCTCTACCTACTCACAAGTGCCCACGCTGTGCATGGCTGGCTTGTTAGGCATGGCATAATATAAATGGCCCTGGAGCAAGGAGGGTGTGTGCAGTAGACTTAGAAGAGTCACGGGATCAATTCTAGGTATCTCTTCCCCGCTGAGGGACTAGCCAGCCACACAATGGTATACTATAGAATAGAATTTATTCAGGGCATGGGGAGGGGAGTTAAGAGGGTAGTAGAGGCAGAGAAAGGCAGAGAGAAGGAGAGTCTGACCCTGACATTGTGGAGAGAGAGGGGAAGGGAATGGGGAGAGAGGGAGAGCTAGGGGGCAAGAGGCAAGGGAGAGAAGCAAGAGTAAGAGAGCAAGGGGGGGGGGTGTCAAGCAGCCGCTTTCATAGTGGGTCAAGCCTATTGCCAGGTAACTGTGGGGGTGGAGTTCAGACAGAATACCTACACACACATTTTTAAAAAAAAACTGCCTCATATGAAAAAGAAAAGGAGGGGGCTAGAGAGGTGGCTCAGCAGTTAAGAGAGCCGACTGCTCTTCCAAAGGTCATGAGTTCAAATCCTAGCAACCACGTGGTGGCTCACAACCGTCCGTCATGAGATCTGACGCCCTCTTCTGGGATGTCTGAAGACACGCTACAGAGTGCATATACATAAAATAAAAAAAAAACTTAAAAAAAAAAAAAAAAGAAAAGAAAAAGAGAAGAGGAATGGTCTCTTGAGTCAGGCAGTGGTGGCGCATGCCTTTAACCTCAACCCTTGGGAGGCAGAGGCAGGCGGATTTCTGAGTTCGAGGCCAGCC
>JADRCD010157918.1:0-20027 GCA_019843815.1 Montemys delectorum
AAAAAAAAAAAAACCTGTGGTGCATATAGCTGTGTGGATTTACATTGGAATCTTCAATTCGAAGCTATTGGTCAACATATCTGTATTTTATTATTATTATCATTATCATTATTATTATCACTATTATTATTATTATTTTAGTTTTGTATTCCAACTTAAAATTGGGAATATGATACCTTCAACAGTTTTTTTTTTTTTTTGGAAGTAAGCATTGTTTTAGATATCTTGGGTTTTCTAAGTTTCTGTATGAAACTGAAAATAATTCTTTTGAGGTCTATGAAGAATTATGTTGGAATTATGATTGGGATTATATTTAATCTGTGGATTACTTTTGGTAGGATATTCAGCTATTCTGTTTTAATCCTTATTGATCCATGAACATGGGAGATTTTTCCATCTTCTTATATCTCCAGTTTCTTTCATCAATATCTTAAAATTTTTTATCATAAAGACCATTCACTTGCTCCATTAGATTTATTCTGTAACTTTACCCAATTAAATTACTCCAATCAATCCAGGCAGGGGTGTATTTTCCACTACCCATCCCAACTTATGTGTTCCCAAATGAAATACACATACACACAGACTTCATATTTTTATGTGCCTTAAACAGCTCAATGGCTGGGCTACTTTCTAACCTCTATGTGGTTAATCTAAGCCCCTCTGATAATCCATAGTTATTACTTCCTAAAATCTATATTCCATCTTTGCTGCCATAGACCCAGACGTGCAGCCCTCTTGGGCCATGATCTCCTGGCTCCTATACTGAGGCTGTGCTCTCTGTCCTTCACCTCTCAGGGGTAGTGGCTCTCTGTTCCTCTTCCCAGTATTGATGGCTGATCTCTCCATTCCCTACTCCTTCCTCTATCCCTTGCACGGAAATCCTAAAAGTCCTCCTTCTCACTGTCTCTTTGACAATCTATTGGCTACTTTATTTACCAGTCAAGACCAAGTGGGGCAGATGTGCGAAATCTTGTGCATTCTGGGGGGACTCAGATTACTTGTTAGAGGACCCACATGAACACCAAACTTCATATTTGCTACAAATGGGGTCTAGGTTCAGCTCCTACAGGTTTCCTGCTTGATTGCCTAGGCTCTATGAGGCCCCATGGTCCCTGTTTAGATGACTCTGCATTATACTTATTAAGTTTCATATATTAAACCATCACTGCATATTTAGGATAAATCCTATTTGATCATGGTAGATGATTTTTTGGTATATTCTTAGACTCTATAATTGTTTTAATGAGAATTTTTGCATCTAAGTTTATATTGGATAATGGTTTGTAATTCTCTGTGTATTTTGAGTATCAGGGTAACTATGTCCTCAAAAACAAATTGAAATATTTTGTTAGTTTTGTTTTTATTTTTCCAATGTTTTTATTTTGAATTATTCTTTGGGAAGTAATGACATTAACTCTTCTTTGAAATTCTTGCAGAATTCTACATTACAACCTTAATACTGTACTTTTTGTTGCTCTTGTTAAACTTTTAACTATTGCTTCTATTTCACTAGCACTTGTAGTTCTCTTTGAATTGCTTCTCTGATTTTTGATTTACCTTTAGTAGTAGTATACACTGACAAAATTATCCAAAACTTTTAGATTTTCCTATTTGATGGAGTACAAGTTTTAAAGTATGTTCTTATTCTCTAGATGGAATCAATATCTCTTTTTATGTGTTTTTCTTTTTCATTTTTATTTTGTTAATTTGAGTTTCCACTTTATGCCTTTTATTTACTTTACCTAAGATTGTGCCAATCTTATTTATTTTTCCAAATACTCAACTCATTGTTTCATTGATTCATTGTATTGTTATTTACTTGTATTTTATTTATTTCAGCACTGAGTTTGATTATTTCTGGCCATTATCTCATTTTGGGTGTGATTATTTTTCTTCGAATGTTTCTAAGTATGCTTGAAAAATCTCTCCAATTATTTTATGTAGGTGTTTAGTGCTATAAATATGCCTTTTATGACATCCTTTGTTGTATTCCATAAGTTTGGTTATGTTGTGCATTCATTTGTACTCACTTCCAAAGAGTCTTTAATTTATTTATAAGTTCTGTTGTTTAGTTCCATGACTTTGTAAGCTTTGGGTTTTCTATTGTTATTAAGTTTTCCCTTGTGGTGGTCAGAAAGTAAGTATAGTGTTATTTTGATTGTCTTATATCTGTTAAGACTTGCATTGTATCTGAGTGTGTGGTTAGATTTGAAGAAAATCTTGTAAGCTGTTGAGAACAAGGTATGTTCTTCTCTTTTGGCAAATAAATGTTATATCTATTTAGTTTATAACTTCTGTTAGCTATAACATTTCTGTTTGATTTTGTCTAGATGGCCTGTCTCTTGGTGATAGTAATGTGTTAATAACTCCTAATATGTATCTGTGAGTCAACATGTGATTTAAACTATAGCAGTCTTTTCTTATGCACCTGTGTTCCATTGTATTTGGTTCATAGGTGCTAAGAATTAGAATGCCCCCTTGGTTAATATTTCCCTTGTCCAGTAGGTAATGCTATTCCTTATATATGTTGATTAGTTTTACTTTGAAGTCTGTTTAATCAGATATAACACTGGCTACATTAGCCTCTTAGGACAATTTGATTGAAAAAAATCTTTTATCTTCCATGAAGTGATATCTATCGTTAATTCTATACAGCAGAGATTTGAATTCTGTTCCATATCCATTTTCTTAGTGTTTTTTGTTTATTTGTTTGTTTGTTTGGCTTTTTTAAATTAAGGATTTGGGACCACTAATATTGAGAGATATGTTGAGCCCTATGAACAATATTTCATGATTTCTGATGTGTGTGTGTGTGTGTGTGTGTGTGTGTGTGTGACTTTGTTAGTTTGGGATTATTAATTTCTTTTTTTTCCAAGACAGGGTTTCTCTGTGTAGCCCTGGCTGTCCTGGAATTTACTCTGTAGACCAGACTGGCCTCAAACTCAGAAATCTGCCTGCCTCTGCCTCCCAAGTTCTGGGATTAAAGGCATGCGCCACCACAGCCTGGCTGGGATTATTAATTTCTTGTTCCCTGACTTGAATTGAGTATTAATAATTTCTTGATTTTGATTTTTCCAGTACCTTTTCTATAGAAGATAGTGTTGGGTTTATAAACAGATATTGCTTAAATTTGATTTTACAATAATATATCATATACTCTCTACCAGTTGTGATTGAAGTTTTGGTGGGTATAATATTCTGGACTAGCATATGCATTTTCTAATAGTCTATAGAACATTTTGTAAATCCTTTTGGCTTTTATAGTCTCCAGTGGGAAGTCAGGTATAATTTTTAGAGGTATATCATCATGTTAGTTTTTTTCTTAGTTTTCTTTCTTCTTTTGTTCTTTCTTTCTCTCTTTTTCTCTTTCTTTCTTTCTTTCTTTCTTTCTTTCTTTCTTTTTTTCTTTCTCTCTTTCTTTCTTCCCTCAGGGAAATTTCTTTCTGGTCTGTTTATTTACTGTTGTGTACATTTTGGTGCTTTGAAGAGAATCCTCTCTTTAGGTTAGAAAAATTTTCCTCTATGATTTTGTTGAAAATGTGTCTTTGTTCCTCTTTCCTGTTCCTGTTCCTCTTTTTCTTCCTTTAGTCACAGTATTCTTAGATTTGGTAGTTTATTACTGCCCAGATTTCCTGAATCTTTTGGGTTGGGATCTTTTTTACATAACAGTTTTTCAAACTGAGGTATTCATCTCATTTATCGTGTCTTCAATGCACAAGATTCTATCTTCCATATTTTGTATTCTTTTGGTGAGGCTTTGATCTGAGGTTTTACTTCAAGGGTGTATTTTTTTTATTTCCAAACTTTCTTCAGTTTGGATTATCTTATTAATTATATTTCTACTTTCAAGACTTGGCTGGTTCTATTCACTTTCTCCCACTATTTCTGTGTCCATATATTTCTTTGAGAAATTCATTTCCTCTTTGAGGAACTCTATCATATTCATAAAGGCTATTATAAGGTCTTTGTCTTTCTCTTTGATGTTGCAAACTAGGTGTCTGATGTTGTACAGTTGCTGCGTTCTCAAGGAGACATATTGTCCTGGATGTTATTTATTGTATTCTTATGCTGACATCTAGTTATCTGGGACTGGCAAGATTATAGTTCTAGGAGCTCACATCCACTCTTGTCTTGTTTGATGAGTGTTTTGTTCCTTGATTTCTGTTACCATTTTGTTTCTTAGGAGAGTCTTGTGGCTGTGTGTTTCTAAGTAAGAAATTATTCTGGGATCCTGCTAGGTGTGGCCACTGGGGATTCCAGGTAAAATGTGTTTCTAGGAATTGTGAGACAAAGAGGCAAAGCTTAGGATTGAAAGTGGGCAAGGATAGGGAATTAGGGAGTCCAGAGAATAGAGGAAAGCTAAATATTTTCCAGGATCTGCTTAGTCTCCTGGTGATGGAGCCAAATTGGGAGGCCATAACAGGCAGTCTAGACATGTGACTGTGGGATTAGATATTAAAGAGTATAGGGATAATAAAATGTGAAGCTTACCTACCTGCTTCATTGGCCTACTTGCTTCTCTGAAGACTTGGCTAGAGAATACCCAGAGATTATGTACTGGATTTCCTGGTTGAGGTAACAGAATGGGTGTGTAGAAATGTTAGAGGAGAAAGTCTGTGTGATTTGCTCTACATTGTTAGAGAGGAAAGAGAGACTGTGTGAAATGGTCTGTTATAGAAGTGGGGATGAGACGCTAGAGTTGGACATGGAGGAGAGGAGTTACCAGTGATGGTCTCCAGTTAGGCTGCTGGCTTCCCTTGCTGCACTAGCCTCCTAGCTCCCATGAAAAGTCAATGGTGGAGGAGTGTTGGGGGAAATACTTTAACATCAGTGAGAAATGGGATTCGAAGTGGAAATAGGATGTTGCAACAAGTCTGCTGAAGAGGTAGGGATAAAACTCCCGTGTTGGACTTGGAGAAAAGGTAGGATAGATAAAGATTTGAAGTTAGAGTACCTGCCCCAATGAGAAGTCATGATTTGTCATTCTTCGCAAAATATGAAGCTGAAATATATATATAAAAAAATGAACCTGCTCCCAATTTCACAATGTCCCCAAAACATAAAGATTGGAGTACATTTTTCATGAGTGTTTTAACCAAGGATAAAATGCCTCCTCAAGGAAACAAAGTTGACCCAAAGAAACAAATCAGAATTGTCTGAAGCATAGTCTAGGGTTAGTTTCTGGTCCTGTCAAGTGAATATTGGGTTTTATTCTTTCAACTTCCTTCCATACAGTTAATTCATTGATAAAATCCCAATGTTTCCTAGAAGTTGAAACCAATAAATCCAACCTGGGTTATCCTGAAATACAATTATGACATAGATAATGGGAAATTTTTTCTATAGCTCTTCCTTTTTAAATCAATTCCTAGATTTCTGGGATTCTCAATATGATATTTACAGTTTCTATATTAATCGTCTTTAATTTATCTTCATAATATCAATTTCCATCACCTATTTTAAGTTGCCAAAGTGGTACTTCCTTACTGGGATGTTAAGTTTGGATATTTGCCAGGATGCTAGTAGTCCCTTAAAATATTACCTCAGTAATATTTGCTGACTTCTCATGTTAGACAAACAAGTTAAACTCAATTTACATTAAAAAATTTATCATGCTTATAGTACTTTAACCTAAAGAAGGAAACATATTTCATTATATTTTATAAATTTTGTTTACTCAAAAAATTTTCAAAATATAACTCATTTCCAGGATTATTGACACATTATAACAATGTCCATTTTCACTAAAGCTCTCTTCGAAGTGTTTATTGTTTCTACCTGAAACAATAAACATTTTGTCCTATTAGATCAGTTTTATTTCCCCTTCTCAGAAAGCAGAACAGCTCAGACCAAAGGCATTGCCATTTTCTTTCTTTCTTAAGTGGAGTAAAGAAGTTCAGCTTATATTTATTTACTTAACCACTATTTACTTTGAGGCAAAAGACAATATTCTGTGGCTTTCATTGTTACCAAAGCTTTATTTTCAACAACCACTTTCAAGACCATGCATTTTTAGATATACCCTGTAACTGTTAACTTTATAGTCTTCTGCGGACTAGTTTAAATGTTCTGAAGGAATTCCCATAAGTACTGTGCTATAACATATGCTTTCAGATCACTCATCTTAGTCTTCTACCAGACAAAAATAATGATGCATGTGAGAGTATTTTTAGGTAAGTGATGAGAATATTTAAAGAGCAATAAATTGGTAGTCATAATGAAAATATATTCATGTGCTAAATGAGAACTGTCTCGTCTAGCTCTAGTTTATCAGAGAAGCAAGGAAACAATGACCCATTTCTACTACTAACAAAACCACAGTGTCTGAGAGGACAGGTAGTGTTCTTGGCTGTTGGAGCAGGAGCTGGCAACCAGGGCTGCAACGGTGCACTACTCTTTGTTCCCAGAGTACAAACAGAAATTCTTGCCTTACAAGAGAAAACATTTCTTTTTTTTGTTTTCAAAGTCAGTACTCATTCTAGAATATTCTAGGGAAAAGAATAAGTTTCCTTTTCAAACTTAAAAGCCATATTATTTGACCTTTCATGTTTTCTTTATCAATATTTCTGTTTCCTCCAAATTAAAAGAAAAGAAAACAAACAACAGCAAAAACTAACAAAGAAACAAACAAAAACCCCACATGTTTAAGCTATCTCTGTTAATATTTACTGAAAGATATGTTGAGGAAGAATAGAAAAGTTTATTCACAGAGACAAAGGTAAAGTATATTCTACTGATGTACCATTCCATTTCTTATTCTGTATAAAGCCTTCTATTATAATCCCATTATTTCCTTCCTGAGGAATCTGCTTCCTTCTACACTTTCAAGCCAGATACCTGCAGAACAATGCAACAGGGACTCAGCTCCCTCGACGCAACAGGGACTCAGCTCCCTCTAAGTCTCATTTAACAGTTCTCCTTCTGGAACTTGGTTAATGCTGTATTTATCTTTTGTATTTCATGAGCCTCCATTCAGCCTGATTTGATGTTCATCTTTCTGTTTTCATCTAAAACATTGTGAGCAAAATAAAGTTCATATTATACAAGTTATTGCCTCCTGTGTATTAAGAGAAATTTACTTACTGATTGAAAGAAAGCTATGAAGTTAGTACCACTGTCGCATTATCTCCTATTCAATCAAGACCTCGATAAGTATATTTAACTAATAATTTTCAAAACAAATGCCACAGAATAAAGTCTTTTCTACAGCACTGATCGATTGTCACAGATCATATTTTAAATTAACAGAACAATTTTTTTTTTAAAAAAGAATTCCCTTGGAAGAATGGTACCTAAGAACACACAAGAGTTTACATTGTGGGAAAGGGACATATTGTACCAACATGAAAACTAATTAATTACTTGCAAATTATAGAAATAAAGTGAGAAACAAAATTGACATTGTTTGCTCAGCATTGCCATAATAATGACAGAACTCCTATCACCTAGTAGTTGAAAAGAAAGTAAGACAAAATTAAAGGGGTACACAATAATGACATTCAGGGATCATACTAGTCAACGTATTGTAAATCATATGGTCCATGTTGTGTGGGAAAAAACAATGGCTATGTCTCACAGAGCTTCCAATCACTTGGAACAGTTACCCATTACTTGGAAGCTATGAGCCCTGTGAAGAAGCTGCCAGTTCATTCCACTGGTCCAAGCTTGCCTCCTTACCACAAATAATGGGCCAACATACGAAACAGAACATTTACTAGAGAAATTTAAATGCTATGTGGAGAGATAGGAGGTGGCCCTGCCGTGGATGGTTTTATTCAAAAAAGAGTACTTGTAAGTCTCTTTTTCAAATCCCATTGCTTTTAACCACTAAAGGCACCATCCCAGCTGGACAGGGGGTGTACATTTCTTCTGGGATACTTGTTTCAAGTCCCTTGTTTTCTTAAGAGAAATACCAGGTAAGTTTCAAGGAGACTGGTCTACCTAAAGACATTTTGTTTCTCATCCTTCTAACTAGTATTCATTTTTTTATTTTACTATTTATTTATTTTTGTTACAGTTTGGGACTTAGTCCTTGCTGATCGCATAAGCAGGTGACAAGAAACAGAATTGATCTCAATTTAATTTCATGTGCTGTATGACACACACTTATCACTTTAAGTTGCTTGTCTTGGCATACTATTTGGGCAGTTAATCCCATCAGCATTAATTCATCATCTTATCAATTTTCTAATCTCAACCTTGTGAAATTTAGTATCATATGGATTGAAGGGAAATGCTTGTTATTTATGTGCTACAGGGAACAATAATCACTGAAGACTTAATAGAAAAGAGGATTAATTCAATGAGACTTTCATTTGATGTATTTTGATCACACACACACACACACACACACACACACACACACACACACGCGCGTGTATACCATTCAGATCAGATCCACTATTTTTAAGTCACTTGACTCACCATTGTTTCTGATTTCCTAGTCTCCAAGCACTCTGCTGCTCATCCTTCTCCATTATTTCGTGCTATTGTCCTGGTATGCATTTGAGTTTGTTATTTTTAGAAATGAAAATGTGCTCACAGCGTTTTCTATTAACTGTAAGTTAAACAAGCACTCATTCATTTTGGTGATCAGCATAGGAAACAACCCCCTACTATAGACTATGGGTAGCTCAGCTGCAGACATAGGCCTGATCATCACATGCAGAAGAGGGTGTTAAACTCTCTTACAGGAAAAGGTAATAACAGTAGATGATCACCTCAATTTCTTTGCTCTGTTGACACTGTCAAACTAATTTTGAAAAGATGAAACTTTAATAAACCAGGAAAATAGTTTGAAATATTATTATGCTTTTAAAATCTACTTCATTATTTTCATTTGGTAGAAAATATTCACCCTTTATTAAAAAATCAATGAGTAAGAAACCTTGATCTCTTATATCAGCAAATGAACCCACATTTATCTAGGGAAGATAAACTCAAAGAAAATAAACCAGAAAAGTGCAAATTGGTTTTAAAAATACAGATTAAAATAGCTATCAAATGCACAGCACGCTCTGTAAGCTGCAGACAGGTTTCTGAATAAAATATGAAGACATGGAGCTCTGTGACTATCTCGGTTAGTTAAAAAAAAAAAAAAAAAAAACATTTTGAAGAAAATCTCTAAATAGGCCATATACTATCTGCAGAGGGATAAACAAAGTAGCCAACAGTGACAGTGTTTGCCTTTTATGTGCTAGAGCCACAAGCAAACAGGAGGCCCAAGCACTGTCAGTTCCTCATTTGCAAATGAAGACGTGAAAGGCAAGGCTGGTGATGATGGTACATGCAGCAGTTCATATTTGAAGTTTGGCACAGTGAACTGACAGCACAGAGCTGCAGAGACCTAATCCTTCCTTTCTGCCTTCCAGCAAAGATAGGTGGGGAAGGAGGTGCGGTGGGGTTAATAAATATGTGATGAGGCAAAGCTGTGGAGGAATGGCACATCTCCTGTGCAGAAACGCATCTTCAGAGATAATTAACTAGGTGACAACACACAATGCACCCTTAACAACAGCATTCAAGTCATTGCTGGACTTAAGTACAGTTTTAAGCCGCTTATCAGATTTTCATTTCAGAATCTATTCAGCTGTCAGGCTAACATCCTAGCTCTTTATTGAAGCTCACGTGGGAATCCAAAACCTTCTAATTTTCTATACAGATTCATTTCAGAATCAATTAGAGCTGGTGGCAGGCTTGTCCCTGTGTGCAAAGGGGATTAGCCGGGCACTTGCTCAGCTACCTCGGGATGTACATTCAACCTTCCATCGTGAACGAGCCTCCCCCGCAACCCCTTTGGAGGACTCTTCAGCAGTGGACCGCTGTAGACAACAGATGGCATATAATCACTGGAACAGCCTCCAATTTTGTCAGGAAAGGAGAAGCGATCATCTTCTCCCCTCTTACAATAGGCAAGAGACCCCCACCCCCTTGCCCCGCACCCAGAGAGAACTCTGCCTGAGGAATAGGGAAATGTACCGTGCTCCTTTTTCTCCTGCGGTCTTTTAACTGTGTCATCCATGAGTCCTTGTCACTGACATCCTGTCCCAAAACCACTGGCTCACTAGCTTTTTGCCTTCCCAAGCCATATTTTGCCTCGCCCAGTTTCAATGAAAGCTTCCTCCTTTCATCACTCTGCCTAGGTAGCCTTTAGTAAGAATGATGAAACTGTTACTCTTCTGAAGCGTTACGTTGCATGGCAAAACTAAACATGACTTTCATTGACTATTTTACAAAAGGAACCAATTTACTTAGTTAAGAAAAGTGTGTCAATAATTATGAAGGTAGCCTTCCAACAGTGGATAAGGTATACATTAAAACAACACATGTTTATTTTCTTTACCTTTGCTCTTCTGAATGCAATGATCTTTAACAAAAATTTCCCAGTTAATATTTATGTTTATGTTTTAATTTGCTAAGACACAGTATATAATCTGTTTTAAAACAAATAAAATGCAAGTTTCCAAGGCTTTCAGCATATCATGTCATCAACCACTTAGTGATGTACCAGTGTTTTCTGGGATTTTCCATCATATACTATTACATTTTTTTGATAGTCCCCAGTATTTATAGCGTTTCAACTTACTAAATGTGTGACTTCATTAAAGCTGCCATTTTTGCTATATGACCTTGTATTTGTACAAATCTACATCTATACAGATATACTGTCATTCACACATACATGTACACATTCTACACCCCTACACTTTGTACAAATACACAGATCACACACATTTATATACCCACACTACACACAAACAGGTGAACACACATATATAAACGTGTGTACAAATACTCAATCACACGTATAAACACTACAGACACACACAATAATATACCGACACTAGGCACACACACAAACACATACGTGCATATGCACATACATGTATACTCACACACATACACATATACATACACACACACACACACACACACACACACATACACACACATTTGAGAGAGCAAATCACTGCAATAAACTCCGCTCACTAGAATTATCCTTCCTCACCCGAGTCCATATCTATTGCCAATTTACTCAAGTGCAAGCTGCTTAGGTTTATGAGACAAAGTCTTAATTTATGCTTGTACTTACAAAAATAAAATGCTTTTAACTAAACTATTACATGGTATTCTCTTATTTATAAGTATTTTTATGTTACACCGACTTTACAATGTCTTTTAAGGCTAATTTATATGTTCATCTTATCATCATTTTCCCTACAGAAAAGAGACATATTGGTTAAAGCTTTCATAATGAATTCAATTTATTCAAGATCTGACTTAAAACTTATTTATCAACCAGGGTTGTCTTTTTTAAAAACAATATTATCACCCTCTATAGTATCACATGTCCTAGAAAAAACAGAACACTGAAAATGACATCTACATTGGGACGTTCTTGATTCTTCAAACTTCTAATAATCTGGTATTTTCTTGTTGTATTTTTTATTAATTATTCTATTTATTTATATTTCAAATATTGTTTCTTTCCTGGCCCCCACTCTACAATCAACCACCCCATCCTTCTTCTCTTTGCCTCCAAGAGGGTGTTTCCCCCATCTACCTATTCCTACTACACCCCTCAAACATTCCCTTCTTCTGAGGCATCAGACCTCCACAGGACCAAACACATCCCTACCCACTGAGGCCAGACAAGATAGTCCGCCACTCCATATGTAACAAGTGTCACGGACCATCTTTGGTTGGTGATGGCTTAGTCCCTGGGAGCTCTGAGGGGTCTGGTTAGTTGATACAATTGTTCTTCCTATGGGGTTGCAATCTGCTTCAGAACCTTCAGTTCTTCCCCTAAGGCTTCCATAGGGGTCCTTGGGTTCAGTCCAAGGGTTAACTGTAAGTATCTGCTTCTGTCTCATTCCAGTGCTGGTAGAGTCTCTCAGCGGACAGCCATGCTGGGCTCCTGTCTGCAAGCACAACATGACATCTACAGTAGTGTTGAGGTTTGGTGACTGCACATGGATGGATCCCAAGTTGGGCTGTTCACTGGATGGCCTTTCCTTCAATGAATTTATAAAAACAAAAATTTAAAACCCAAGTGGCACTCTTGCTTTTTTCTGCACATGTGTTAATTAAGTCATTACCTGAGAGGTTCAAGTAGTGTCTTTGTCAAGTCATGTTAATTAGGAAGACTCAGCTAAGGCCAATATGTCATAAATGATCCCTACCCCCAGGACACTGTATGATTTTCTTACAGTCAGGCATAGTAACACAAGCTTTTAATGCTTGGACTTGGGAAGCAGAGGCAGAGGCAGAGGCAGGGGCAAGGGCAGGGGCAGGGGCAGGGGCAAGGGAAGGGGCAGAGGCAGAGACAGAGACAGAGGCAGAGACAGAGGCAGAGGCAGGAGTATTTATGTGAGTTCTAGGTCAGCCAATGTCAATGTATTTTGGGTTATCTTAAGCTATTATACCGAGAAATCCTGTCTGTTATAAAACAAAATAATATACATAAACCAAAAAACCTTTCACACATATCATAAAATCACAATTTTATTTCTAATATGCAAACGTTACAAAACATATTATTCTGGTCAGGTCAACAGAGATACCTTTCTCCATTTCTGAAACCACTAAAGATTAAACTTCTCTGAAAGATCATATGAATGTTGACAATCCAGAAAGCTAAAATGTGCTTAACAAACCTGATGTTTTTTGTTGCACACAGAAGTTTGCTCCTCTTGCTTGAGTGACATCTTTTTTATATTGACTGCTTTTTGTGTCTTCCAGTAGTACTTTCCTCATGATTATCCTGCTGAAACCTTGAGCTTAGCATGGCCTATTATGTCAGGATGTTTTTATTACTTCTGGATCCTTCCCTCCCAGGTCCTGCCTCCAATGCTCAGGTGGAATGGGTTGTTTTCACAAGTTACATCTCCTTTCATGCCTTCCTTTAACCTCTTGAAAATTTACTCACCATGTATTTTTCTTTCTTTTCTGTTTCTTTATTTTTCTTCTTCATTAAAAACACATCAAATTGCTGATAAAACAGCATTCATAGAGGGGAGACGTTTGGAATATCAGTTGGTTTGTGGGGTTGACTGGTCATGCACACAGATGAAAGAGAAATACTTGAAGTGCCATTCTCATGAACTGTTACATGCATTCACACACATGGTATGCACAAAAAGGAATACTGCTCAGTTAGGAAAAGACTGAGAACTCCCTGGTGAACAACATGGATAGAAAAAAGATCAGATTAAATGAGATGATTCACAAACAGAAAAGCAAGTGTTACTTGGTCTCACTCCTGTGGAATCTTGCATTGTCAATCTTATAAAATTGGAAAGGAGAGTGGTGCCCACCAGACCATGAGACATAAAAGGTGAGGAACAGGGAAAGGTTTGCAGATGAGTCCCAAGTCACAAAGAGAAAGAACCACAGTGTATTATATATATGAACCACTATCACCTGTGACATCATTTCCATACTACTAATTATGCTGCTGCCTCTACTTTTACTAGAAATAAGACTACAAAGGACCTAAGCAGTCAAATCATTAAAAACACATGTTTTGGTAAAGACTTTTGTGTTTCTCCCTCATATGTGCAACTACATCTTTTTAGAAATGGAGTGTATACACCTCCTGTATCTATTTAAATTTCTTTATACAGAATAGGCGAGCTAGTATTTCTAGGATGGAGATAGCCATCAATTTAAAAAATATGAAATATGAAATATGATTATTCAATTTATGGTTACAAGAAACCCACTTACAGAAATTCATCATAAATTATAATTATGATTTTGTACAATGAAATATTAGAATTATGTTGAACTATTTCTTAATATTAACTTGATGGTCCAAAAATGACCCTTTTTATTATTCTTTGAAAAACATCTGTTTAACATTTTTAGAAAAAGATTATTTTATACAGTCTTGAAATATTATTGTAGAAGTTTTTCCATGATTTGCCACAATAAAGAAAGCAAGTTAGTCAGTAAATGCTGTTTTCCATGTTTATTGAATTAAAGAAATCCTACTGTCATAAACTTAATAGATATTTTTTAATTTAAAAAAATAGTGTAAAAGCCAGACATGAAGTCATGTGATTGGAATCCTGACACAAAGACTGAAGAATAATTACAAGTGTGATTTCATATAGTACTATGTCACACGATTTGGTGATGAAAGGTGGGGTTGAGGAGAAAGGAAGCAATAGTAAGAAGGAATAGGAAAGAAGAGGCAGAAGGAACAAATGGAAGGAGGGAGGGAAAGAAGGAGGGAGAGAGGGAGGGAAGAAGAGATACAGAAGGGCAGGAAAAGAAGGAAGGGAAATGTCTGTTGTCTTTTGACTTTTTCTTTTAATTCTTTTCATTAATGTCAAATGAAACAGTTAGCAAATGAGAATGCTGATGCAAAGTGTATGTTTGACTTCATGTGAGAGGTACTGGAGTCCCTTACGCTGTGTACCTTCTCCTAGGATAGGAAGGTGTTTCATTACTGATGAGAAAAGTCTTTGCTCACAACAGGTTCATAACAGTATTGAGTGAATGCTATTTATAGAAGAAAGAAATGAATTTTTATTCAGTCTGAATTTTTTTTTATTTCCATTCAAAAAGAGTACACAAAAAAAAAATGTTCATCCTTTCACTATCAACCGTTATCATCACCTCCAAATTCAGATCTCAGTGAGGTGCGGATGTGATCTGACATTCCTACTGGAGAACGAAAAAACTTATTTTAAATTAAGGCGGCTTTCCAATGATCATATATAAATAAGAAGTATTGTTATTTGGTATCTAAAAGTGTATGTTACACATATTTTCTAAACACTTCAGAATGTAGTTACAATGTACACTGAAAATAAAACAAATTATATGTATAGAATATATATATATGTGTATATATATATAAAATTCTGAATGTATTCCTTCTTGGTTACAACTACACAGTTTCCTGTTTCTTTCCAGTTCTTTTCAGTTCTCATAGTGGACATATCAATTGATGAAATTTTTGCTGCTATGTGTTTGAAGTTTTTATAGCATGTGAAGTTCACTTTTATTCTACCCTTACTTTATTTAGCCTCATAATTTTCAGGAAAATAAAATATTTCAACATTAATTAGCAACTATGATAACTTTGAAAATGTGTTTAAGAAAATGCTACTTTTTTCATGTTTGAAGCAAATGTGAAACAGTCATCATCTCTCTTACCACCTTTTCCTCTTTGTGATGCAGACATTGACCTGAAAAAATTAGTCTTGTTAGTAGCAAATATGATTGAGAGATTGTGGTCATATTGGGCATCCTTTTCTACTGAGTAGTTCCCTTTTGTATCTTGAGCTTCTCATTTTACAGTTGTAATGATTCTGAACCCCCTTATAAAGCAGCTTACTCATTTGTTACTGGAATTCTAAGTAATACAATTTTAAAGTGAAATTCACTTCTGCTTTCAGACTTTACCTCAAAGTGAGTCAAATTTCTTTGATTTTCTAATTAAAAAAACACTTTGTAAAATGGCACATGAGAAAAATATCATTACTAACTTTAAGTGGAGAAAGTACAGTTCGGCTCAGAAGAGATTTAGAGCACAGAGCACATGGCTGATGGATTTCCCCGCTGTCCCTGGACAGCAAGGACAGGAACACCAGATTCCTCCCCCAAGCCATCTGGTTAATTTTGGATAGAATCTGCTCTATGATTCTTCACTCTAGAGCACATTGCCTCCTTAGCATTTGTGACCAAAACCTTACATTTTCTACCACTACCATTTACTTGTGTGTATCAATTTGATGATATCACTGGGATCTTTACCACACAGTTTGAATAGTCCATATATGAAATTGTAGTGCCACTTATTTCTGACTTTACATTGTAAAATTTTTGTATAATGAGCATTAAGTGCTCATTCACCTAATTATCAAATGCAGTTGTTTTCCCAACATATTTTTTTCTAGCACTTGTACTGCTCTTTTTATATTCTTGTCCCTTCGAAATACATTTTCCAAAGGTTGGAACAGAGAAAGAAGGGACCAAATGGCCAAGTAAAATTAAAAGGCATATAATCTCAAATCATTTTATCTTGGATTTCTAATGATTTACAAATGATTTAAGGGTTTGTTGGAAGGCAAGTTCTAATGTTTAAAATAACTGAATGCTTTGCCAGGCAGCCAGAAAATAATGCACAAAGCAACTTCACTTGGGTGTAGACAAGGGTAGACACTTTCTCCTGTGCATGGACACTGTGAATTCCCTGGGCTATTTATCAACACTCATAACTAGGCTAGAGCCCTCTGGCTGCCATATGTTCCAATGTGCTGATTCCATAGAGTGTTCTAATAATTACTCTCAAGAGGGCAGAGAGTTGACTATTGATTTTACCATTTACCTAGGGATTTTACACTCCAAATGAGGTCATCACAACTGTATAAGTACTGTATGAGGGAAAAAAATATCCAAACTTTTTCCCTGAGATTTTTTTTTTAATAAAACCCTCCACCTACATATATTTGAAACCCTAAAATACATCACTGCTGCAATGATTCATCTGTACTACTCTACCTGAAATCAATCTAGTAACATTCATTATAGTTTAATTTAAAAAAAATTGAGAATAGTATTGAAGTTTAACCTATTCGGTATTTGTCTTCAGATCATATCTGGCTCAATTAAAATCTATTGCTTGAATGACTTTATCAGATGCTTAGTGGATTGCAAATGAAGATGGAAAATATCAAAGATGCCACACTTTAATAGACTAGTTACTAAAACTTTGGTTACTTTAACACCTTAGAAAAGTTGAAAGAAACATATGGCACTTACAAAGCACTGAACTCTCTGAATGTTTCCTTATAATTCCAAATATATCCTACATAGATTTTCTTGAGGTCATGGCAATTGTAATTTCCCTGATCTCTTTAAAACTGTGATTATATACACTTTTCCTCCAGTTACTTACAAAACAACTATATGAAAATCCAAAATTTCACTCTGTCTCTAGTAAGAACCACAGTGTTTCCACAATGAACTCACTTCAGCAGGATATTATTTAGTTCAGTGAAATTAAACTATAAGGATACATTGAAGATGGAGAAGAAGGTCAGCAACTAAGCAATTATTGAAGGAAAGGTAGACTGATAGCATCCTAGATACATGTTTCTTTTTATCCCTTGATACAAAAACATATTTAATTACTAATACTCCTATACTAATATATTTGATTCTCCGAATAAAACCACCATAAGAGATGTATTTTTAAGTTGCATATGTGCCTTATGTAAATGACTACTATATAGACTTAAGATAAAAAAAAGGACAAAAAAGCAAAATACTTTTTAAATATTCAATAAAAGAATCCAACCAAGTGACTAATGACTGTAATATCTTTTATCATTATAAGAGAAAGAATCATGAAAATTAAATATATAGCTATGTAATTACAATGGTTGCTATGTAAAAAAAAATCTGAAATTAAAGAAGACTGAGAATTGTCAATTCTCAAGTAGCTAAGGGTTTTGACTAACTTAAGCTCATATACTTCCATAAGAACAGAAATTCAACAACTATTCAGTCTGGCTGTGTCTCTTAAATTTATCACTTTAATATACTATGAACAGAAATCTCACATGCAATACACATGTAAATGTTCATTCTAGGGACTGTGTATGTCTACATTATTTGTTATAACATGGCAAAAATGTTCAACAACAGCCTAATAGATAATCATGCTATAATCATATAAGGGTCATAGCCAATAAATTTGAATCTGATTTTACAACATTCAACAGCATGAATATACCTCCTACACTTGAGGAAAATGCTACAGCACACATTTTGTTCTTCATGTTTCCATTTGTAAAACTGATATCTTAGTACGTAGCACCATATATCTGGACCATGGAAAATCTTTGAAATAATGGTATCTAAATACGGCAAATCTGATATATGTCTAATGACTGTTTTAAACACAATTATAAAATACAAAACTAATCCTCTTACATGAATCTCCTTTATATATGAATTTGATAATCTAATTAGATTTAAAATCATACTTCAAGTATTAATAGAAATTATATTTAATATGTTAATAATGTACTAAGTTGTTATGGCAAAGGTATTCATATAATGTTATATAATTCTATAATTTTCTATACATTTATTTAATAGTTTTACAACCTATTTCATAAATACTTATAAGAATCAACAGTAGATATTAGCTTATCAGAAACCACTTGAGAAATAATACTTCTGATCTTTAAGTAGACATTCTTTATAAGTCTATCAGTGTATAATGGTGAGGGCCTGAACGATTGTATTTGAATAGTTTATCCATTGTTTATTTGAGATTTCAACGCTGGTATTTTCTACAATGTTATGTGAGCCATTTTGAACTGAACGAAAAGGGTTTTTTTTTTTAGCAACTTAAGTGTGCAATTTTTTTCTCCTAGATGTACATTGTTATATGCTCAAATAAGTGTACAAATAATGAAAGCAGCATCTCTCATCTGTTAGGTTTCATCCTCTATTTTTGGAAGTTAACACAGCTTGCAGTTTAAGTAGTTTTTCGACTACAGCCAGGCAGGGAATTATAATGCTATCATGTTTTCGCCCATTTCCCAGTGTTCATGCAGTCTGGAGCAATTCAATACCCATTTCAAAGATACATCCAGCCATTTTTCACCATTCCACTGGCTGAGCAATATTCTTGTTCTCTTTCAAGATCCGTTTCTTAAAGGAACACATTCCGGTAACTCTTTCCCAGATATAATCATTAGTATTACAGTACATTATTTCCCTGTAGCCTGTGGGAAGGATTTCCATGCTTCAGCACAGTCTAATATTTAAATTGAAAATAAAACTTTTAAGGCTGGAAGGAACTGGAGAAGTTTGGTGGATTGTGACTACCATTTAGAACTAGCTACTCTGACAGAATGCCCTATTTCTTCTTTTCAAGCTTCATTTTCCATTAAAATATAATCTGAGCAATTCAAATGTGGACTGAATTTCATACTCCTCAGAAATCCAGTTCTTGTTCATAGCTTCTACTTACTTCAAAGCCCGAACCATGCAATGACGCTTTATCTCCACGGTTAGCACAGCAAAGTGTTTGCAATGAGAACTCCTCAACCTGCACAGCAGCAGTGAAGTGCCACGCCGTGCTGGTTTGGACTTGTACACTGGGCAAAATGATCAACATCTGCCGAGCGAAGAACTGAGCAGCATTGCAGTCTACTTCCCAAAGACGTGCATTAGCATGAAAAAAGCATTACTAGTGATAAGACGAAGAACTGCCTCATCCAATAGACAGGATTGCACACTGGCTGTTTGCTTCTATTTCTGATATTTTCTAGCTGATTTATGCTGTACAATGAAAATTAATGGGAGAAAGGAAATTCTGTGCTGCTAAATTAAATACTGTCAAGATAGCATATACATTAGAGTGAATTTACCTCCAGCACACACACACACACACACACACACACACACACACACACACACGGCCGCACACGTATGTGTCTGGAATCTGAGTGATCCTTTCTAATGCTTATTGCCCTTCAAAAATAAACAAATTAGAATTCTTTTGGAGCATTGATTTCCATTTATTTCTATTCATTGCTTAAGCCACTATCTTTTGTAAAATGTAAAGGGGATCTTGAATACCACAAAAGATATCTACAATTGATAACAACAAGAAAATAAAAACTTAGTTTTCTTAGTTTTCACTGGAGAAAGAAACTACTCTTAAAGGTAGCCTGCATGCCCAGCAGTAGATGACTAAAAGCAAACATAGTCAATGGTACTTTTGGAGCATCATTGTCTCATAATGTTGTGTTAGGGTTTTTATATCTTTCTTAATTTTTACTTTATTGTATTCATATATTTAAATTCTAATCTCTTTTTTTTCTCTGTATATCTACTATGGCTTCCAATTTAGTAATTTAAGGGGATTCCCAATTATGCAAATAGGTTGGTCTCTGCAATTTTATCTGTTTCTGTGCCTTTTCTTGGGCTTTTTTTCCCTTTTGTGTGTGTGTGTGTGTGTGTGTGTGTGTGTGTGTGTGTGTGTGTGT
>JADRCD010157919.1:0-21197 GCA_019843815.1 Montemys delectorum
AGAAGAAGAAGAAGAAGAAGAAGAAGAAGAAGAAGAAGAAGAAGAAGAAGAAGAAGAAGAAGAAGAAGACGGTTGTTGGAGCTGACAAAGTCACCAAGTCTGCCCAGAGAGCTCAGAAGACTAAATGAATATTATCCCTTACACCTGCCACCCCAGTCTTAATCAGTTGGTGGAAGAACGGTCTCAGAACTGTTTGTCTCAACTGGCCATTTAAGTTTAATAGTAAAAGACTGGTTAATGATAACAATGCATCGTAAAACCTTCAGAAGGAAAGAATGTTTTGAGGACCATTTTGTGTGTGTGTGGCAGTTTTAAGTTATTAGTTTTCAAAATCAGTACTTTTAGATGGAAACAACTTGACCAAAAATATGTCACAGAATTTTGAGACTCATTAAAACAAGTTTAATGAGGAGAAAAAAAAAGAAACAAAATAGGACTCAAAGACAACAGTATCACCAAAGCCCACTCTGACATGTATGACAGCTCACAGAAGCTGGAAATCAGGGGCACACCGCACAGCCTGCAAGCAGCTCGCCAGGTCAGAGAGTGGCTTTTTCAGCCAACTCTGCTAGCATGAGCCTCTTCTAGGCATCTCAACTTGCCTGAGAGTGTCTCTCAACCATCCTTATAGATCATATATATGAACAGAGAGGAAGGAGCCCAGAGAATCTGGTCAGTTTTGGGGACTTCCTGAAGCTATCTGAGTTGCCTTAAGAAGCTCTCCTATATTGTGGAAGGTTTCACTTCCCCTTAGAACACCCTGTTGCCTCACAGCCCTGTAAACATTCTGTGTCTTAATGAGTTTCCCACCAAAATGGAAGGTTTTAATCTTGGAAGAAAATGTTCTGTAACACCCAGCGCTGAGATGAAAGGCATGTGCCACCACACCCCGCATAGCAGATTTTTTTTTTCTTTAAAGATTTAGATCCTCTTGAGTTTACTGAGTCTGATTTTGTGGGCCAAAATACAGTTGTGTTTCCATGGTGAAATTTCCATTTGCACATTAAC
Source organism: Montemys delectorum (assembly GCA_019843815.1). Lineage (NCBI taxonomy): Eukaryota > Metazoa > Chordata > Mammalia > Rodentia > Muridae > Montemys > Montemys delectorum. Next base: position 1,009 of record JADRCD010157919.1, read on the forward strand.
TCTTCTACTATTATTAGGTGTGTGGCACCATAAATGTTCGCCAGGTCAGTTGACAGTACTATTCAAGCGTTCTATTCCTTACTGGTGGCCTGTCTCCATCCTACCAATTACTGAGATTTCCAATGACAGTTGTTGACACAGCTGTTTCTATTAAGAATTTTTTTCCTCCATCTGTTTTCAATCTCTCTTCTTAGGAACATAAACATTTAGGATTGTTTGAGCCTTTTGACGAACTGCCCCCCATGTTATTATGACCTGAACTTTCTCATCTCTGGCATCATTCTTTATCCTGAAATATAATTAGATAATTACTATTTTAAGTAATTTTGCTTTGCTAACTTTGCCATTCTAACTTTGCTTTGACTAGTGTTAATGTGATGTACTCTATTCTTTTACTTTTGAAAATATTTAAAATTATGTTTTATGTTGTATATATGCATATACATGCATACTCATATTCCTTGGCACATGTGTTGAGATCAGAGTTCAAACTGCAGAATTTTGTGCTCTCTTTTCACCACGTAGGTCTTGGGGATCAGACTTATTTGTATCATCACATAGATTATTGGTTTCTTGTAGGCAGCGTATCTGGGGCTCATTCTCTTATCTGTCTGATGACCTCCGCCTTTTATGGGACGTTTTGAGGAGCATTTTAGAACTTTTCCTGTAAGGGTAAAAGGGCCACATGTGGTCTACACTGATTTCTCTGCTTTTTTTTCTGTTCCTTTTAAGCACTAACACATGTGCATGTCATTATTCACTGAATGGCCACCTGAGGATATGCTGCAGTCCTTGGTCTCTAGACAATAATTTGCTAATTGCTTATAAAAATACTTATGTTTTATGTAATTCTTGCTATACTAGGACTTGAACCTCCCATTTGTATATTTAACTCTTTGATGTCTTGTTTCTTTTAATTTTCTACCTTCTTTTCAGTTAATTAAAATGTTTATGGTCTGCTTTGTCTCATTCATTAGTTTGTTAGTGTTTTGTGGCAATATCCTCTAAGTAGAAATGTTGCTATTCTGGACTTGAGAAGTAAACAACTCAAAAGTCTCAAAATGTTCCTGAGGCTTATAAGATTCAGGGCCTTCCCTCTCCTAATACTGTTATATAAACAAATTGCAGAGAGCGAGAGCAAAAGAGCTGCTGCTGACCTGCCCAGCTGCCTGCAAGTCTTGTATAGTTTTTCAAGATTCCAGCTTTCATATGTGGCCCCCCATTCTATATGCACTTTCAGTGATGCAGTTGCCATTGAGTCATTCCTGCTGTGTGAGCAACCACAATAAACTCACCGGTTTCCCAAGTTGGACATTGATGGTGTTATTTGGCTCTCTATTTGAAGTGAAGAGAGATTTGTTCCTATCTCCCTCAGAAACGTCACACAACAGTTAGGTTCATCTTGAGCTTTTGTTTGTGTTTGGTAACTAACTTAGGGCTGATAGCATGCACCTTTAACATTAATCTACTTTCAAGTAACATTCTATTTTCCTATATTGTGTAAAGTCATGTGCTATATTTCTCTCCATCCGGCCTTTGATCTCTTCTTGTCAAATGCCTTGTTTTTAATACATTAGGGAGGCCCAGCAAATTACCATTATTTGTATATTAATTGGTGATTCATCTTTTGTGACGATATGGAAGAGTAGCTCAGTCAGCAAAGTGCACACACAGGCAGATGTGAGTTCAATCCCAAGAGCTCACATAAAAGCTGGGTGTGGTGGAGTGTGTCTGTAATCCCAGTGGCCAGGCAGAGGCTAATTGTGTTTCTAGTTTTGAACTGTGTAATGGATTTTTTAGTTTTTGTTTTGGGGTATTGTATGTGCATGTGTGTGTGCGCGCACATGAGCATGTAAGTATGAGTGGGGGGATATGAATAAGAGCATAAAAATGTATTTGATAATGAAAAGTGTCAAATCCAGTGTGAAGCTCCAACAAGCTTGATCTCTGGAACATAAGCAAAAGGTAGAAGGAAAGGACCAACTCCACAGGTCTGAACGTTAGCCTGCAAATGCAGGCCACGGTGTGTACCCCCAATAATAAATAAAATAAATAAATAATTCAAAACAAGAGAAGTATGTATAAAAGTCAGTATAGAAGGTTTTCCTGTGTGTGCATATGCCTGCAGGTCTCTGTGTTGTCCAGAGTCAACGCTGGGTGCCGGCTTTCGGGCATCGTCGACCACCATAGCCATCTTGAGAGACAGGGTCTCTCACTGGCACTCAGGCTTGCTGTTTTGTCTAGTGTGGCTGTCCCAGGGACAGCTTGTAGGAACTGGTCCTTTCCTTCCACGATGTGGGTCCTGGGGATCAAACCCAGGTCTTTAGGCTTGGTGACAGGTGCCTTTACCAGCCGAGCCATCCTGCTGGTGCCGCCTTTATTTTTAAAACATGTTTCCTTAGTATGTTATTCGTGTTGTTCATATCTCTAAAACCTATTCTTCCTTTTTATATATTTATCTTGTATTCTATAATTTTACTGAGTGCTAATGGCTCTGTGTGTATGTGTGTGTGTGTATGTGTGTGCGCGCGTGTGTGTATGAGCTTTAAGATTTTCTATACATGAGGCCATATCATGTGTTAATAGTTATATTTCATCTTTTCCAATCTGGATACCTCTATTCATTTCTTTTGCCTAATTGTCCTAGATAGAATATCTAATAGAATATGGAATGTAAGCGGTAAGACACAGACATCCTGTCCTGTCTTGGACTTTGGGGAAGATTTTTCCATCTCTCATTATTACGTATAAAGTTAACTGTGGCTTTTGGTTGTTGGTTTTTAAATAAATCTACCATATAATCCAGTTATCCCACTTCTGATTTATATATCCAAAGGAAATAAAATCAGTACACCAAAACCATCACTGCCTGCCTGTGTTTATTATGGCACTATTCGTAACAGAAAATAGCTTAGATATGAAATCAATCCAGGTACCCATCCATGGATGGATGGATAAAGAGAATATGATATATATTCACAGCAGACTATTATTCAGCCATGGAAACGAATGAGCCAGGCCTGTTGGGGTAGGATTCTGAGCCTCATCTCTTGAGAGGTTGAGGCAAGAGGATTTCCAATTTAAGATCTGTCTGAATTCAAAGCCAGCCTGGGTAGCCTAGTAAGACCTTTCTCAAAATGAAGGCTAGAAATAGACCTGGGACTGTGGCTCAGGAAGTACACTTGCCTAGAATCCCCCCAGGGAGGGTCTTGTGGGTGTGGCTTGGAGCCTGCTCAGAATCCCTTGTCCTCCTACTGGGTTGCTTCCTCCAGCCTTCATAGGTGGATTGTGTCTAGTCTTTTTTTGTTTGTGTGGGTTTTTTTGTTTTTCGAGACAGGGTTTCTCTGTGTCGCCCTGGCTGTCCTGGAGCTCACTCTGTAGACCAGGCTGGCCTCGTGTCTAGTCTTACTGTAACTTGTTACGCCATGTTTGGAAGATATTCCTGGGAGGCCTCCTCTTTTCTGAAGGGAAACAGAGAAGAAGTGGATCTGGGGGTGTCGCGCCCGCCTCGCCAGCAAGGAAGACGCCACAACAGGATTCTTCTTCACACGCTTTATTGGGGAGTGCCCTTGTGATGCGAAGGGAAAGACCCTGAACCCCGACCGGGTGCTGCTTAAATAGCTGAACTGACTACATGCTCAAACCTAATTGGCCCTTCTACAGGAACTCAATTAGCATACCGCTCCGGCGGGTAAGGAGACGTGGCTTACAGCCGGAGTTTTCGGAGTTTGCACAGTAAGTTGTTTACCACCAGATGGAACAGGAAATAGGCGCCATCTTAGAATGGCTCCCTACATGGGGGTGGGGAGGAGAGATGGGGTAGGTGTAAGGAGCAGAGTGGGGGATACTCTGACTAGAATATAATGTATGGGGAGGAGAATAAATATTTTTAAAAAGAATATAATATAATAAAAAAAATCCCATTAACTAAGGTGGCATAGGGGTGGGGGAGAAGGTTAATTCATTCACGAGTGTGGACTCCCATGATTTCAACATCAAGCCCCGTTGTTACTATTTTAGGTTCTAGAATATGAACTTTTAGGGGGCACATTCTAGTCATAGCATCTAAACCCTAACCTATAACACCTATGTCCTGAGTGTGTGTGTGTGTGTGTGTGTGTGTGTGTGTGTATGCACGCATGTATTCATGCCTGTAGTGGGGGAGTTTTCAAGTGAGTGTGCAAACATGTGCATATGTGTTAAGGTTAAAGGTCAACCTCAGGCATCAGTCCTCAGGACTTTGTCCACCGTGTTTCCAGAGGGAGAATCTCTCACTGTTCTAGAATTCGCCAAGCAGGTGAACTGGCCAGCCAGTTGGCCTCAGCCTGGGTTGACTATTGGAATCCACCTGTCCCTGTCTCCCCAGCATTTCGGTGATAAGTATGTGCCTTCACTCTTGGCTTTTCTACATGGGTTCAAGGGATGGAACTCAGGTCTTCATGCTCGCAAAGCAAGCATGTTACTGGCTGAACCATCTCCCCAGCCCCACATGTCCTCCTCCTTGTATAACACAAAATATATTAGTTTTTATCCCCAGTGTCCCATAAGTCTTAACTTGGTCCAGTATCAACTGGAAAATTCAAAGTCTGAAGTCTCATTTGAATCAGATATGGATGGGGCTCAAGGCATGATTCATCCCCAGACTAATGCCTTTCCAGTTAATCTCGAGAAATCAAAACAAGCTATTTTCTTCCAAAATGCAGTGATAGGGCAAGGATATTCCTATTCTGAAAGGGAGAGATGGGTGAGAATACAGAATTGGAGTGTGGTCATGTGCACCTCTAATCTCAGCACTCAAGAGGTAGAGGCGGGAGAATTGAGAGCTCAAGGTTCTCCTTAGCTATGCAGTAAGTTCAAGGCCAGCCTGAGCTATAGGAGACCCTCTCACGAAAAAAAAAAAAAAAAAAAAAAAGAGTCACAAGCAGATTATCACGGTGCACTTGGGATTCCAGCATTCCAGAGGTGGAAGCAAGAGGATTTAGGAATTCCAGGCCAGCTTGGGCTATCAAGCAAGGCTTTGTCTCACTTGTTAAAGTGTTCACCACACCAGCATGACCTGAGCTTGGTCCCAACACCTATATAAAAGCTTGTTGCAGTGGCACATGCCTGAAACTCCAGTTGGGGACATGGAGATAGATGGATCCCTGGTGCTTGCCAGCCTGCCTGCCAGGCTATATTGGTAAGCTCCAAGTTCAGTGATAGATTCTGTATCAAAAAGAAAGTGGCATGGGCCAGAAAGGTGGCTCAGGTAAAGATGCTTGCTGAGCAAGTAGGACAACCTGAGTCCCATTCTATGATCCTATTCTATGGGGGAAGGATAGAACCAACTCCCCAGTCATCCTCTGACCAACACATGCGTGGCATAGCATCATGTCTGTGCTCCCACATACCCTGCAGGCACTCACACACATGCACCAGCAATAGCAATAAGATGCCTGCCACTCACCTGCATTTACACACACTTGAATGTGCAAACACACCAGCACACACACACCAGCACACACACACACACACACACACACACACACACACACACACCACTACATATACACCCCCACAAAAAGACTCTGTTGTGGAGATTTGTCTTACCAAAGATCCAGGAGGCCCTGCCCTTGTTCTGTGGGCTTCAGTCCGTGCACCTCCACGCACGCTCCCACGGTGACACACTTCCTCCAACAAGGCCACACCTCCTAATAGTGCCATTTCCCATGGACCAAGCATTGGAATACATGAATCTATGCGGGCCACATCTATTCAAACCACCACATATGTGTGTGTCTGTATTTGTGTGAATGGATGCTCTGTGAGGTGGAAACTTAAGGGTTCTTTGGAAAGTCATTAAGTTGTATTAGATGGTGTTTTGCTGGCGCAGACACATGAGGGAACATTTTGCTGAAGCAGACACAGGTGAATGGACGTTCTGCTAAAGCAAGCACGTGAAGGGACACATGATGAAGGATTCTTCGCTAATGACATGCATGTATTGGTCTACCTTACACTGAATAGTTGAGCTCCATTTGTCGGTACTCCATAGAGAGAAATGCACCAAAAAAACTTCTGGTGGTGTGCTGTGGCTTCTTGCTGCTTCTGCAGACTGAGGCCGATTGGCAGCTGAGTCAGACTCACTTGCTGAGGCAAGACCAGTGGAGGACATGTGATGTTTGGAGGGAGTACAAATAGGACTCGACAGACAGTGACGGAGGCTTGGCTGGGCTTACAGAGCTGGCTGTGCAATGCTTGTTGGTCTCATGTCTTTGCTGATCTTCTCTTTGCTGAGAGAGGCACAGTCGAGGACTTCTCCTGGTGTTTCTGCTGGCCCCTCCTGCTGACTCAGGCCGAGGCTGAGGCCTGGCTATCTCTGCTAGGTAGTGTCACCACTACTGATTTGTTTGCTATCTTGACTCTACAGAATTGGACTGCTGGTGTATCTGTCAAATGTTTTCTATGGATCGAGCTGCCACTGCTGAGCTGTGAACTGAACTGCTGATTTCCTGACAATGTAGGATTTGCTCCAAAGAACCATTTCTAAACAGGTCCACTTCCCTTGTATCCTTTCTTTTCCACTACCTGTGGTGGATGGTGGGCTAGAAAGAAGGTTAAAGCATTTAGGAACTATCATTAAAAGTAGGCTTTGAAAAAAATTAAAGTTACAGCCCTCTGTGCGTATGTGTTCCTGGAGTCTAAAAGAGGAGGTTGGATCTTCTAGACCTCAAGTTACAGGGGATTGTGAGCTGTCCACAGGGGTGTTAGGACCCTTAGTTCCTCTGCAAGAGCAGGAAGTACTCTTAGCCATGGAGCCATTCCTTCACCCCTACCTCTCTCACAGTTTCAGAAAGTTCTTTTTGTACATTTGGTTATGTGTTTGTTGTGTGTGCCCACTCTAGTGTGAGCATTGAGTCTAGAAATCAAAGAACAGTGTGTGGGGATTCTCTTCTACCAATGAGGGTCCTGGGGATCTAATTTGGCTGCTCAGGCTTGGCCAGCAATCTCCTTTACCCACTAAGCTAGCTCATTGGCTCCAAGAATACTGTTTTGACACTGTCAGTGACTAGGACTGATTCTCCTGTCTCCACCTTCCATGTTACCATAATAGTGCCAGAATTACAGATTCTGGCCCTTGCACCTGGCTTTTTAAATGTGGGTTTGGGGAAGTCAAGTTCAGCTCCTCAGGCTTAAATAGAGAATGCTTGTGCCCTCTGATCCATTTTCCTGGACATTAAGCCATCTTCTTGGAGCACTGAGTCATCTTCCTGGACCACTGATTCATCTTCCTGGACCACTGATTCATCTTCCTGGACCACTGAGTCATCTTCCTGGACCACTGAGTCGTCTTCCTGGACCACTGAGTCGTCTTCCTGGACCACTGAGTCGTCTTCCTGGACCACTGAGTCATCTTCCAGGACCACTGAGTCATCTTCCTGGACCACTGAGTCATCTTCCTGGCTCAGCTATTTTAACTCAACAAAGACATCTAGGTCAACAGCTTTCCCCCCCCCAGCCCTTCAGAGATATCATTTTATTGACCCTGCCCCCAGCTTTCACATGGATTCTAGGAATCAATCCCAGGTCCCTTTGGAAGAACAGCCCGAGCTCTTAACCCCGAGCCATCCCCACCCCCCAAGCCCTGCAGCAAGTATTCCTAACCTCTGAGCTGTCCTTCCAATCCCTCTGCATTATCCTCTGAACAAGGGTTTCTCATTGAAACTGCAGTTCACTGGTTGAGCTAGCCTAGCTGGCCTGCCTGCCCTGGGGAGCATACTTAGTGTACAGGGTACTGATACGGCAGACCCGAACCTTCTTCAAGAAGTCATCTACATAGTTCTCTTTCCCTGGCCTCCCACCCATGCATGCTGGGCTCCTAATGTCCTGAGAGAGTTGAGCCACCTCTTATGGACCACAACCCCGGCTGACATGTCGGGTCTGCAGCTGCCTGTAGAGCCTTTAAGCTGAGCACTAGGCCAGCAGATCTCTGTGAGGTGGAGGGTAGCCTAGTCTACAGAGTAAGTTCCAAGACAGTACATAGAGAAACCTTGTTTGGAAAAAAAAATAATAATAATAAAGAAATAAAGAGCAAATGATCTGAGCACCATTCCTTGTCTCTGCCTCTTGACACAATATAACCAGCTGCTCAGATTCCCGCCGCCCGGGCCTCCCCACCATGATGGACCTTCAGACTGTGGGCCAGCCGCAGCAGACATTTCCTCCCTTAAGTTGCCTCCAGTCAGTTATTTGGTCCCAGTTTAAAACAACAAAACAAAACACACAAAACTTGGGGAGTAGGAAGGGGCCAGGGGAGAACGTTCTAGAACCAGTGGAGAGATTATACAACTCTCTAAAACTATTGGGTTACTCAACTTAGTGCGTGGATTGTGTTGTGCGTGACTCATATCTCAATAAAGCTCTTATTTCAATAAAACTGTGAGTGTGTGTGACCTTACGCAAGGGGTTTGGGGGTTGGCTGTGGGGTGGAATTCTGCTGTCTCATGGAAGGTGGGATGGGGCTCAATAGGGCCTGTTACTCATCTGCCTTATTTGCCAGTGGGACTAGCCCTGGAGACAAAAGGAGTGACAGGCCTCAACCCAGATCTCTGGACATATTGTCCCAGCATGCCTCGCACCCTCCGTTCTTCGGACTAACTATATAGCATGGCTCCCATGGGTGACAGATCAATTGAGCAACATTTTTTCATGCTGTCCTGTCCTGCGCTGCCTGGTGAGTATGAGCCATCCCCCCCCACCGCCACCTCCACCCCCAGGGATTTTCTTGCTTCCAAGAAGGCTGCCTGGGAGGACCCAGATTGCACCAAGGGACAAGACGTTTGGTTCTCTGGAAAAGAGGGGTGGGAAATTGAACCTGACACCTGGCAAGGTCCACAGCCTGGGCAACACGCTGGGAAGGCTGGCCTATATTCTACAACAGGGTTGTCTAGGCCAGCGCCTCGCCTGGGGTCTTGGCAGAGGCCAGATGGGCCAGCACAGGTGGCAGATTGCCCGTGGGTAATGGAAAGGCTCAGAGATTGGTCATGGCGGCTCTGACAGTGTTTCGTGTGCTGGTGTTCACAATAAGGGAGAAATGCATACGCTCATGCCAGAGACTCTATGGCTCCTAGTGACAACCCCAGAACACATGTTTGGATCTTCTAGAACATTCTTGCTGCCATTGCCTCTACTCTCAGTGCAAGCAAGACACTGGAGAGCCCCGGGCTATGACATCTCCATTAAATCCAACAGTCTCATACCCAGACACAGCTTATACTTGATACCCACATGTCTTTCCATTTTCTTAGTTTTGTTTTCTGACACCTTAGCCAGACCCAGTCCGTGATAACCTCTGTGGCTCTGGTCTGCTCTATGTCCATGCAGAATGGTTCTAGTCACAGGCTTGCTTCCTTCCTGGAATTAGAGGGTCTGTCTCCAAGTTCTACTGACTCTAGCAACAAAACACTAAGTCTAGTCTCTCTGGGCTGACAACCTCTGTCAGATAGAGCATCCCCAGTGCCTCTCAGGTTACCGAATGCACAAGGTACCCGGGCCATCTTCTTACCCAGTGTTCGCTCTGCAGGCAAATGCTCACCAGAAACACTAGCTGGGAAGAGGGGCTTCTAGGAGACACATGAAAAAAGTCTACACACAGTCCAGTGAGCCTACATGTTAAGAAAAGAGGCCTAGGTCAAGGATTACTCTAAGAGATATTCCTCTCCTGTGACTACTCTCACCATTACCATCAGCTTCAGTTCCATCTTCAGCAAGAGCAACAACACTGTCACCAATATGGCCGCCAGTGTCCACACCAACCCCATCATTTATTCCATTCAAGTCTCTCTCAAAACCTTCACACCCACCCTCACACCTCTGTCTTTACACTCACCCTCAGCTCCATCTTCACACCCACCCTCACCTCTGCCTTTACACCCACCCTCACCTCTGTTTTTACACCCACCTTCAGTTCCATCTTCACATCCACCCTCACACCTCTGTCCTTACACCCACCCTCAGCTCCATCTTCACACCCACCCTGACACCTCTGTCTTTACACCCACCCTCAGCTCCATCTTCACACCCACCCTCACACCTCTGTCTTCATACCCACCCTCACCTCCGTCTTCACATCCACCCTTACCTCTGTCTTCACACTCACCCTTACTGTCACATCAGTTCTTACTTCCCCACCCCTATCCCCACTCTTGTGTCTATCTGCACCCTAAATTCCCTCCTCACTTCTACCCATCCTCACTTCTACTATCTGTCATGCCCACAACTGACATTTTCAATGCTACCATCTAATTCTAGGCTCCCAACATTACTAAATACCAAGTCTGGGTGCCTGTGGTTCACATCTACTCATGAGTTGGAACTGTTCCCTTGAATAGTGATATCGAAGGTCTCAGATGGTAGACATCTGTGCTGAGGGCATCCATGACCAAGCAACCAATGCCAGAGAGGCCATGATCATGCAACTAACTCACTCTCGGGGACAACTCTTGGGACAGCAAAGGGGGCCGTGCACTCCAGAATCCAGGAGCTTTATTCTCCACAGGGCTGATCTCAAAGAAATCACGTGACCTGGGGAAGACTCACAAATGGAGTCGGCCTCTAGTTGTATTGTTTCGTTCTAGATCTTTCTCACTCCTAAAAGTGTAAGAGCAATGAGTCTTCCCTCCACAGGGACACGGGAGAAAGCCTGTCCCCTGGCCTGTGCCCTAAGAGAGGCCTGCGCAGTAGAATCTTCAGTCTCAGACCTCCCAGTGTGTTTCAGGCAAACCTTTTTTCCAGCATAGAGAGCTTAAAGAAGCTATTCACTATCTCAGCTAAGCCTCTTTCTCTCTCATCTATAAACAGAGCATCAAATATAAAATATATCTCTTGAGACTGCTATGGGAATTAACTGAGCCCATCCAGGTTAAGTCCTGGGATTAAATTCTCATCGGTGAGCCGGGCATACCGGGGAGGGGAATGTAGGAACGGATGTCTCTCCTTCCCAGCCAGGGTCAATGGAGACAGTTGCCCAAAGGCCATCAGTTGGAAGGGGTTGGTAGAGCCAAACCAGGAGCCCCCTCCGCTCAACTTGGAAATGTGAGGGATAGGTTAAAATGTCAACAGTCAGTCCTTATCCTGTAGCCCATGGCCTGGGCCAGAAAAGGAGGAAGACTGGGCATAGGCTGGGAGGAGATGGACAGTTCCATTCTGGGCAACAGAACTCGAGGGGAAGAGTTTGGTGGGTCTGGGGCAAGAATCCTGGAAGACACCAAGCAGTCAGGGAACCAGCAGTATTAGAAAACCAGAGAAGAGAACAAAAGGACACTCCGGGTGAGGGACTGGGGCACCACAGAGGCCATATCAAAGCACCAAGAGGGAGAACAGGATCTTAGCATGACAGGCAAGAGCGAGGCGCCCTGGCCCTCATGGCCAAGTGTTGGAGGGTTGCTAGTCATCCATGTCAATCCAAGGAAAGCCAGGGCCAGAGAGAGGTAAGTCGAGGGCAGAACAAGAGTGGTCCCAGGACTCCCTCCTGACACCCATGGCTGGGGCGGGGGCTGTCCTTCTCACCGGGAACGGAAGATGGCTGTGGACATAGTAGACAAGGACTGGCTTGACCCTAGGGACTCCCTCTCTCTCTGACTGTCTCTGTCTCTATCTCTGTCTCTCTTTCTGTGTGTGATCAAGGTGGGGGCGGTGTCAGAGACCAACTCCAGGTGGCATTCCTCAAGTACCACCCACTTTTTTTTTCTTCTTGTGACAGATCTCTCACTGGCCTGGAACTCACCAACCCCACTAAGCTGGCTGGTCATCATCTCTGCTCTATTAAAGTTCAGGTGCCCTTGGGGGGCAGAAGAGCTGGAGTTACAAGTGGTTGTGTGCCAGCTGACATGGGTGCTGGGAACTGAACTTGGGTCTGCTGGAAGAGTAGCATGTATTCTTAACTACCCAGCCGTCTCTCCAGCCAGGGTTCTGGGAATCAAACTCATGCTTATACAAGTTAAGCACTTGACCAGCTGAGTTTCTCCCCAGTGTTTTTCTCCTTTCTCAAAACCTTCTTGTTCTGACAATCTGTGTTCCAGGGGCCCTTGCAAGAGCCCTTCTCTAGGGGAGGTCTCTGGGACCCAACAGACTGATAGTGTTGGGATTTCTGGCTATGTCACTTCAGGAGAATATCCTGCTCCACCTGTGTACCAAGCGAAGCCATGGAGTGACCTCCACTCACCTATGCCCAAGGCTGCCCTTCCAGGCCAGAGAGGGCTCAGTGGTTAAGAACATTTGTTGCTCTTCGAGAGGACCCAAGCCTGGCTCCCAGCATCCACATTGAGAGGGTCATGACTGCCAGTGACGACTGCTCCGGGGGATCTGTTGCCCTCTTTTGGCCTCTGTGAGTACTACATGCACATGAGACTTGCTGTCATACTACACACATAAGTAAAATACATACATACATACACACACACACACACACACACTCACACACACACACACACACTCACACACACACACACACACACACACACACACACACATTTTAAAGCTGCCCCTCTTGTCATCTCCATGTCACTGAAGGACACTGAGACATGGAGTGGTTAAGTAACTTGCCTAAGGTACCTAGCAAAACAGCTAAGGACAGTCAGAAACCCACATGAGGGGAGACATACATTTGGGCCAGGGCCCACGGAGAAGCCACTTGGTGTTCTGGGGAAGAGGAGGAGACAGAAAACAAGACGAGCAGCTGGTGCTGTATCCAGCCACCAACAGGCCTAGGCTCCCTGCCACCCATGGTCTAGCCAACTGCTGCCAGGGCGGGCTGCTGGCTGCACTGCTGGTGTCCTGCATGCCTAGGTTTCTCAGGCTGCACTCGTGGGCCTGGATGCTCCAGACAGCAATTCCTGAGCAATCCAGAGTTTGCAATGAGACACTTCCAGCCTCGGGGCCTGAGCTGTTTCTTCATGGTTCTTCAGAGCCTCACTGAACACGGGGTACAAGGTCTCCGTGAGAATAACACAGATACGGCTGGCGTGGGTTAGGACTCACGTACCTGTGTGACCCGACCAAGTGACAAAGTCCCACTCCCTTTCAACCTCCCATTGCCCTCCTGGGACGGAAGTGGGGAGTTGGGTAGAGCCCCAGAATGGGAGAAGGGAACCTTGACCTGGGAATCAAGGGTACTTTGGGAAGGCATTTCTAAGTAGGGAAGAGAAGTGGTGGTGGGGGGGGGTCCACAATCGAAGCTATCCCTCCCAAGACACCCCTCAGGACTACATGCTGCTCCCAACAAGGGTGTCCTGCCTCACTCTCAGCTCCACCATGCTACTGAACTAGAACCGCAGAACTCAAGTCAATTAATTCATAATTTCTCTTTCCGCTCCTCTTTTTCTTCTCCCTTCCTCCCTCTCTCTTCTCCTCTCCCCTCTCTTCTATTCTCTATCTCCCTCTCCCCTCCCCACCCCTACCCCTCCCCTCCCTGATGCTTTGCATATGAGAACCTAACCTTGACCCTTAGCAGCCACCTAAAAAGCCAGATATGGTAGCACACGTTCATAATCCCAGCCCAAAGAGCCAGAGACAAGAGGAACCCTGGGGAATCTCTGGCCAGCTCGTTAACCTACTTAGTGAGGTTCACAGCAGTGAGAGACCCTATATGGAAATAAAAAAGACAGTGGTGCCTGGGATTGTCTTCTGGCCTACACACACACACTCCATCACTCCATACACACACACACACACACACAGAGTCTAACCCCAAACCCCTGCAGGATCTCCGGTGATTAGTGAGGTCTTGGAGGCAAGAAGAGGCATGGACGATTGGTGTCTGTCAGGGACAGCCTAGTTGCCTAGTCTGTGGAGGCCTCACGTGGAGCAAGCAGCTGGGTCCTGGGATGGCTTAGATGAGAGATTAATTCCCTACCACTTCCTAGCTGTACATTCTGGGTAAGCTGTTTAGCCTGGTACTACTCTCTCTCTCTCTCGGTGTAACAAAATGCCAGGCAGAAGGATTAAACAAGGGAGGATTCGTTTGGGCTTGGGGATCAAAGGTCTCAGTCTACCGTTGCCTTGCCACGTGGTTTTAAGGTTTTGTGGCAAGGCAGAACGTTTCAGCAAAGGGCATGGCAGATGAAAGGGGCTCACCTCTTGGTGACCTGGAAACAGAGAGAGGAAGGGAGGGAGCCTGGGGACACACTCCCAGTGAGTCACTTCTTCCAAGCAGATCCCAGTTCCAGAGGTTTCCGTCACCTCCTGATCATGCCATCAAGTCATGAATCCAGTAATGGATTCATCCGTTGGTTACAGCAGCATCCTCATCATCCAATCACATCTCAAAGGTTGGGTCCACACCCCACAGTGCCTCCCAGCTATCTGTAAGTACAGTTCCAGGGAATCTAATGTTTTCATCTGACCCCTGTGGACACCACACACACATACACACACACACTGTGCACATTCATATATATATATGAGCAAAACTCAAACATAGGAATTAATAAAAATAAATCTGAGAAAGAAAAAAGACTGACTTGTGTTAGCAACCACCGTCACTCTCTGATGCCAGTGCCACTAAGCTCCAGCTGATGAGTGGGGAGGTAATTACGGAGGTGCCCATACCACGGCTGGTACAAAGCCAACTGTCCGCAAAATTTCTGGTGGCTAAGCGCCCAGGAAATGTCAGGCTACAAAAGCCACTCATCAAAGTGTGTCCTCTATTGGAGGGCTGAAGCAATCTCCTCATGGCCGACAGACTGGTACTGCGGCAATGGGAAATAAGACGCTATCAGAAGTTTCCTGAACGTTTGATTCTCAAACTCCCCTTCCAGCGTCTAGCGCCAGAAATCGCTCAGGACTTCAAATAGACCTGCGCTTCCAGAGTGCTGCTATTGGTGTTTGGCTGAGGGGGCGAGGCGGAAAAGCCGTTTGGTTGGCCTTTTGAAGATACCAATCTGTGCACTATCTGTGTCAAACGTGTAACAGTTAAGCTAAAAGAGATCCAGCTAGTACGGTGACACTCACCAAGACCGTCCTTAAAAGCCTGCTATAAGGGGAAAGATTTCACTCTCCTCAAAACCAAAAAAAAAAAAAAAAAGTCCTCCTCTTCTTCCAGTTATCAGTAGTTCTGAATGTTAGATAATTTTTCCACGGGATCAAAAGGTACCTAAGTATGTGGTTGTGAGTGGAAAAATAGGGGGCAGAATCAGATTGGCAGCTTCTCCATTTTCATCTGTGTGTACATTTTTAATCTCAGGGCAAGATGTAAAGCATTTTAATGCAAGTAAAAATGTTCCAGTGAACACATTTCAACAGTTTAACTTTATAACAATTATGAATAAACCTGTTAAATTGTTCTGAACAATGTCAGCATTAGGGTTTTAAAAAATAAGTACATTTTTTATTTGATGGCAAATAAAAGATGTTTGTGGTGTTTTTGTTCTTGTTTTTTTTTAAGATACCATTCATTTGCCACTCACTTTTCTGAGTTGCCCTGCATGAAAGTGCATGCATGTTTCTAATGTCACTTGTCAACTGTGTTGTTCCTGTGAGTTTGCTACTAAAACACATTAAACTATATTTTAAAAAAGAATAAAGATCGAGTCCACAGACTTAGACCGAGGCTTGAATGCAGGAGTGTCTCAGAGAACACTTTGTATTGATATGAGTTCTTTTATTTTTTTTTTAATTTCTATGACAAAAGCAACTTAAGGAAGAGAGGAGGGTTTGCTGCGGCTCACAGTCTGAGGGGATACAGTCCATCATGGGGTGGGGAAGCATGGCAGGAGGAGTGTGAGGCGGCTGGTCACATGGCATCTGCAGTCGGGAAGCAGAGAGGAGAATGCTGGCACACAGCCCATTTTCTTTTTATTTAGTCAAGGATCCCAGCCCATGGGATGATGTTGTGCACACTCAGGTTGGGGCTCCCCTTCCAATCTAGAAACTCATCACAAACAAGCTCAGAAATCCTTTTTTTTAATGGTGATTCTAAATGCTATCAAGTTGACAACCAAAATCAGTCGTCATAGCATACAAACCTCCATGCTTTCTTGGGGCCTCTGTTTTCCTCTCTACAAAGCTAGAAGTGAGGACCCATAGCTGCCCAGACACACAGACAATGACTCTCCGTTGGCTTCACCCTCTAGGGAAGTGTCTGTTTCATTGTGAGACATTGTGTGTGTGGGGGGGTCCATCCTCAAGGATTTGAAACACTCCTATCCTGAAGAAGACATCCCGACCTATCCCTGTGGGGGAAGTGATGGTCTCCAGGGTCTCTGTAGTGAAAGAAGGTGAAAGTACCCCTCCTGCCAACAGCTACCATGGGTTCCTCCCCTCTGCACCCTGCAAGGCTACGGCAGGGACATGATTATGCCTGAGCCTGGCACTGTCACTGGCACAGCCTGGGCACTGCTTTCCTGAGGATGGAAACCCATTTGCTCCAGTGCTGATTGATGGCCTCCAGATTCTCCCGGGGAGGCCTAATGAATGGGAACTCCTCCCAGGTGGTACTAGGGGGCACTCACTTGAGTTTCCAGTGGCTCCTCCCAGCCATTTGTATGCAATTCTGCCAATTGCCTATGGTCTTGATGTCTAGGAAGGCGCTCGAGTGTATGGCTGGAGGGGGTCCACTGAAGAGGGGTCCATCCATGTGGGCATAGGGAAGCCGTCATCGCTGCTGGGTAAAGATTCTCCATTGTAGTTGCTTTAAGGTCCTTCATGATCCTGCTAGTAACCCTGCACCATGCTCTTGTAACTAAGCCCAATAAATTCACTGACTTCTTGGGGGAACTTGGGTGGAATTGTACTTCATTGTGTCATTGGGACCCTTCCCTCCAAGGAGGGAATTCTCACAGTACAAGCTGCTTTGCTCTACCCACACTCCCCTATGATGCTCCACCCCCAATTTCCCATGATGCTCCACCCACACTCTCCTCCATGATGCTCCACCTACACTCCCCCATGATGCTCCACCCACACTCTCCCCCATGATGCTCCACCCACACTCTCTTCCATGATGCTCTACCTACACTCCCCCATGATGCTCCACCCACACTTTCCCATGATGCTCCTCTCACACTCCCCCACGATGCTCCACCCATTCTCCACCACGGTGCTCTCTACCCATACTCCCCACCAAGACACGCTGCCTCAAGCAAAAGAAACCCTTCTCCTTTAAAGAAGCCGACCTACGACGCCATCCTTCAGCTCCTTCGCAGGCATGGCTGTCTCTCGTCACCCCCTCTCGGGAACTTAATTTTTGTTTTTATTCATTTCCACCAACATGATTGTGTTTCTTGCCTAGACTAGGGGAGAGAGTGCAAGAACCTTCTAGAGAGAAGAATCGTGAGTTCTTTTGATGGAGGGCATGGCCCTACAGGTGTTCTAGGCGTGGGGAATAGAAATTCCTGAGAAGTAGAATAGAAAAAAAAATAGTCGTTAATGAATAAGAAACCAGATGGACCTGCCACAAGCAATGTCTGGTCCTCTATCCTAAAGACTCCTGGGGAGAGTCTGGAGAAGTGGGCTGGCCTACTTCATAGGGCAGGATGGCAGGATGGCAGGATGGAGCCAGTGAGGTGGCAGTGGCTGGACCCTGACTGAAGCAGTGGACCATGAGGGAGCAAGTAGCACTCTCTGGAAAAAAAAAAAAAAAAACAAATAAACCTATCATGTGGTATTGGAATCTGGAATGCCCTCAACACGTTTTTGAACACTTGTTCCCCAATAGGTGGAGCTGTTTAGGGGAGGCAAGGGGGGTTTTAGAAGACGAAGTCTAGCTGAAGAGAGTAGGTAGTCAGAGGCGAACTGATCTCAGCCACCCACTCTCACCCCACCTCCACTCACCATGTGAATGGCTCTTGTTCCTTGGGCCTGCTACCACAAATTCTGCCATGTGCTCCCCACCAACCTGGACTAACCCTTTGAAACTGTGAGCCAGAACAAACCCTCCTACCCTTAAGTTTTTACTCATTGACATGCTGAGATTACAAAACCGTGCCTTGTGCCTAGCTTTTTTCTTTTAACATCATCTCTAGAGATCGAAAGTAGACCCCACTGTTAATAAAGGAAGCCTTTTAACAATAGAGCCATCGCCTGAACTGCCTCTCTCTGTTAGTGTATTGATCCTAAAGGTAACATGGGGGCTGAGGTTGGATTCTCAGAGGAAGAGACAGGTGGTAGGGAAGTGGTACAGCTCAAGTATGGAGAGAGGGGGGTCAACTTTGTATTGCTGGTTCTCTCCTATCTTTTTGTGGGCTCTGGGATCGAGTTCTTGTCGTCTGACTTGTGTCAGGGTGCAGTGCCTTTACTGTTGAGCTGCCGAGCCCACCCCTAAACCCTGAAGGCAGAATTTGAGAGCTGGGTGGCAGAAATGGAGTTCCCATGCTTGTTGTCTAGGAATGGGGGCACACTGTGACAGGGAGTCAGGGGACAGAAGCCAAAGAGGAAGGATGAGAAGTATTTAGAAGATCTCCCCCTGCCCAGAGCTGAGTGTCCTATCTGCCCTGCCCAGCAGCCCTTCAACCCAAAAAGAGCTATCTGGAAATTTCCAGGTAGTGATTCTCCTCAAAGGCCCTGTTGTTGTTTTCTGGGCCACAGCCTCCAACTACCCCCAGCAGTTCTGTGGGCTCCAAGATTAAGTCCCCTGGAACACTGGGTCCTCCTCTCAGCAGGGGCAACGACCAAGAAAAGAGAGAGACAGGCCTCCTGGTGACCCCCGTTCACCTCTTCCTACACCCCACCGATCTCCAGACACATTTGCGATTTATCTTTCTCTGTTGTTTATTGTGCCGAGTCCAAGCCTCCCGGCCAACTCCCGAGCTGCACGGGCCAGCCACGGCCCCGAGACGTCTGTCCCAGCCAAGCCCAGAGCAGCCCCCCACCCGACGTCCCCTCAGCTGCCCCCGAGCCAAGCAGGCCCTGAGCTCTGGCCTGGCCGGACGTCTTTCTTTATGGAGCCCCAGGGCCTGTCTCCTCTATTGTCTGCTCGTGTTTACAGGCTTGTTCATGTTTGCCTCATGATTTTCTTCTGGGAGACGCCCCGGTTTGGAAGGGGCCTGCATGCCATCCTTCTGAGGCTCCTCATCCATCATCTTACAGCCTTACAGCAGTGGTGGTGAGAGGAAGGGCGTGGCACCCACGGAGGAGCTGGTGAGAGGGGTGTTCTCGTCTGCCACCCGGAGGTATGTGTGCATGCACACAAGAGAGTGTGTGCACTCAGGCCTGTGTGTTTCCACAGGCCTACGTGCACCTATTAAGGTTTAAAAGAGGGCTCACCCCTCTACCTATGCCCTGGGGCCCGCTGACAACTCCCCAGCCTGGAGCATTAAAGACACAGACACCACAGGCCAGGCCTGCCTTCCTCCCCTACACAGAAGTATGGCTTCAGCCAACCTCTTTAGTTCTCACTCTCTCAATTTCCCCTTTGGTAAAAGGGAAGTTATGAACTCAGGCCCTCGTGATGTCTTTCATCTGGGTCACCTGCAAGTCTGAGACAGAAAGATCATAAATCTATGACCAGCCTGGGTGACTCAGCAAAGCCCTATCTTAAAATTGTTATTAATAATAATAATAACAAAAATAATAATAGTAATAATAAATAATAATTTTAAATGGAGTCCAGCAAGAGTGTATAAAGGGGCGTGCCTCTAAGTCTGATGACCTGAGTTCCATCCCCAGAACTCATGTAAATGTAGAAGGACAGAATAAACTTCCTCTAACCTCTACAAATGCCCTGTGGCGCAAATATGCACATGTGTGCGTGCACACACACACACACACACAAAGTAAATCAATAAATGTTTAAAATGATTGGGAATGTACTGAGTAGTAGAGCCCCTGCCTAGAATCCCCAGTGAGGGGCTGGGGGCATGGTCAGTGATAGAGCCCCTGCCTAGAATTCCCCAGGGAAGGGCTGGGGGTGTGGCTCAGTGGTAGAGCCCCTGCCTAGAATCCCCCAGGGAGGGGCTGAGGGCGTGGCTCAGTGGTAGAGCCCCTGCCTAGAATCCCCCAGGGAGGGGCTGAGGGCATGGCTCAGCGGTAGAAGACTTGCTTAGAATCCCCCAGTGAAGAGTTGAGAGGCTTGGCAAAACCCCTTCTTAGGGGCTTGTGCCCCAAGCCACTCTGTTCCCTGGTGGTGAGAGAGAGAGAGAGAGACAGAAAGACAGAGAGACAGAGAGAGGAGAGAGAGAGAGAGAGAGAGAGAGAGAGAGAGAGAGAGAGAGAGA
>JADRCD010157924.1:0-14168 GCA_019843815.1 Montemys delectorum
AAAAAAAAATCAACAAAACAAAACAGACATTTAGTCAACTGAATATAATTAGACAGTGGATGAAAAAACATGCAATTAGTAAATAAGTAGGAATATATAAGATAGAAACAAATAGAAGCTCTGCAAAGGAAAAATACCAAAGAAAATTATTTAATGGCAGCCCTAAGCATGGAGGTAAAAGATTTTCATGTTGCTATGATTTGTTGTTGCTGTAATAAGCACCATGATCCAAAGTATTTTGAGGGAGAAGAGGGTCTATCTGGCTTGCATGTTCATCACCAAGGGAAGGCTTAGAAACAACTCACACACTCAAAAATGAAAACTTTATCCAAATCAAAAATAAGCATAGGGGTCTTCAGTAGAGCCCAAGACTTGTGACAAAAAGGCAGGTTTATGTCCCAGAAATAATATTTCATCTAGATAATTCCTAAAAAAGTATGCAAATGGGCACTAAGCACACAGAAAGTGCTTAGTTATCATGCTGTCTGGGAAATGCAAATCAGCTACAGTCAGAGACCACTTTACATCCAAGATGGCTGCTATAACAATCATTTTATAAAAATAACGAGTGGTGTCAAGAATATAGAGAACTTGGAACTCTCGTGCATTTCTAGGGAAATATGAAATGATTCAGCCACTGTGGGAATAGTTTTGGTAGTTCCTCAAACTATCTAAACATAGCACCACCACATGACAGAACAATTTTGCTTTCAAGTATAAATCCAAAAGAACCGAAGCCAGGACCATGCACAGATCAATCAATGTTGATGTCAGCATAAGTAAATCAGGTAAACACTAGGAGTCATCCAGAAACAGCAGTCAGAACTACCCAGATATCAAGCAATTTGTTCAAATATGCAAATATAATGGAAAATTATGTAGATATAAAAGGGAAAGAGGCTGTGAGGATGAATCTGTGGGTAAAGTATTTGCTCTTCCAGTTTGAGGAACCAACTCATCCTCTCCCACTTCCTGGCCCTGGCATTCTCCCTACACTGGGGCACAGAGCCTTCACAGGACCAAGGGCTTCCCCTCCCATTGATGACCGACTAGGCCATCCTCTGCTACATATGCAGCTGGAGCCATGAGTCCCACCATGTGTATTCTTTGGTTGGTGGTTTAGCTCTGAGGGTACTGGTTAGTTCATATTGTTTTTCCTCCTGTGGGACTGCAAACCCCTTCAGCTCCTTGGGAAAGAGACAGAAAGTCTATTGGCGGTTACCCTTAACTGAAAGCAGAGGGAAATGGATGCATTTTTAGTATTTCACAGTTGTTGTTGGTCTTGTGAAAATGTTCTGTATGCAGACAGTGTTAATGGCTCCAAAACATTGTGGGTGTGTGCAAGGACACGGGATTATGCACTTAGAAATTATTAAAGTAATAAATATTATGTTAGCTACATTTGACCACAAATTTAAAAAGTGATTGGAAAGAACAGCAAGTGGTAGGGAAGGATAAAAAATGCAGGTGTTGAAGAGGTATAATAAATTCTATCAGTCACCAATGGTTTAAATATAACAATCGCATCTAGGCAGGGGTTCAAAGATATGAAGGGGTCATTTGGGTTAGAGTAGTATTCTTTACACTGTCAGGAACTTAACTGTCTCAGACAGCTTGTCTCTATCCAATATTTATAACCCTGGTCCAAAGCCCCTTTATAAAATAAAGACTGATCGTAGATTTCTTGGTAGATAACACCAGAAGCAATAATCAGAATTGTGGGCATAGTAACAAGTCTGAAGGGATACAAATATATTAGGATGTACTTTTAAACCTGAGACACTGACCTTGGCAGCTATATTTCATCTAGACATTTTTCCAGTGGTAAAACTGAGTTAGACATTTTCATGATCATTTGAAGGGCAAATAGTTATATTTTCAATCAGGGCTGTGTTTCGTGACTTCTCATACAAAAGATTTTTCTATCTCACTACAGTACTAAGTTTTTATTCATCTAGATGCATGTAAATGACAGTTTTGAGAATTAGGTACCATAAGGTCATTGGATGGCATAAAATATTCAACTTAAAAGTGCAGAATGACATGTGAAAATTAGCTGAAACTAAACACTGAAATTCAAAGAGCACCGCTCACCCATGCAAACACAGAGGCCAGGAAGAAGCTATGAGGGCAGTAAACATCCATTCCCAGAAACTCATCTGCCCCCCCCCGCCTGATCTGGTCACCTCTGTTCTCTGGGCCAGTCAAACCTCTAACCATTTAAGCCAAATAGATTGCTTTTCCAGTCTCTGTGCTTTGCACTGGAATATCTGCTTGTCATTTCTCCATCTATTTTAGACAATTTAATTTTGTTACTTTCTTGTTTACCCATAAGACAAACAGATAAGATGCACACATCCCTTGCTACTTGTGCTATCTGAGACTAAACATTCCTCTTCTTGTCTGTCAAACACTGTTTAAAATGAAAGATGGTATATGCCTCTCATCCCGGTACTTAAGGAATGGAGGCAGAAGAATCAGGAGTTCAAGGTTTTGAAAGACCATCTCTGCATCTGCTCTTCTCTACTCTAAGACAAGAGATAGTCCAAACGCCTTCAGTAATTACAAAAGGACTTTTCAAATCCTTTAATGCCAGTGTCATGCTCTCAAAACTTCTCATAGGGTTTCCAAGCTCACTTTAGGAACTGTGCACAAAGCAGGTACACTTTGTAGCTCTCTCAGGATAATCAGCTAAGTGGAAAGAAAGGGAATTCAGTGAGACTCCTTCATCCCACTTCCCAGGAAAGGCTGCACAGTGCTGCTCCCAGCATCTCACTTCCTCATCACCTGCATCTCCATCCCCATCCTACTTGAGAGCCCATGCAGTCCCTACCTGGAAGGAACTGTTCTTTCTTTTATTTTTTATTAGATATTTTCTTTATTCACATGTCAAATGATATCTCCTTTCCCAGTTTCCCTCCAAAAACAAAATAAAATAAAATAAAATAAACCCTGTTCCCTCTTCCCCTCCCCCTGCTCACCAACCCATCCTCTCCCACTTCCTGGCCCTGACATTCCCCTACACTGGGGCATAGAACATTCACAGGACCAAGGGCCTCTCCTCCCATTGATGACCGACTAGGCCATCCTCTGCTATACAAATGCTGCTAGAATTATGAGTCCCACCATGTGTACTCTTTGGTTGGTGGTTTAGTCCCTGAGAGCTCTGAGGGTACTGGTTAGTTCATATTGTTGTTCATCCTAAGAGGCTGTAAACCTTTCAGCTCCTTAGGTCTTTTCTCTCATTCCTTCATTGGGGACCCTATGCTCAGTCCAATGGATGGCTGTGAGCCTCCACATCTGTACTAGTCGGGCACTGGCAGAGCCACTCAGGAGAGAGCTATATCAGGCTCCTGTCAGCAAGCACTTGCTAGCATCCACAATAGTGTCTGGCTTTGATGATTGAATATGGGAAGGATTCCCAGGTGGAGCAGTCTCTGGATTATCCTTCCTTCACTCTCTGCTCCATAGTTTGTCTCTGCAACTCCTTCCATGGGTATTTTGTTCCCCACTTTAAGTATCCACACTTTGGTCTTCCTTCTTCTTGAGTTTCTTGTGTTTTGCGAATTGTATTTTGGGTATCCAAGCTCGAACTGTTCTTTCTATCTCTGGAATGCGAGTGCTCCAATCTGTTCTTTATTTTCCTTATTCAGGGAAGGAAGCAGCTAACTCCAGTCCCTCTAATAAACCAATCAAGATATAGGTCCCAATACCTTGAGAAGACTCAATCATACACAAGGCCAATAGCTGTCCATATCCATCACAAGAAGTCCAGCATCGCTTGTCTCCCAAAGGCCACAACATGCTTTGTTCCATTGTGCTCAGTAGCTATACTGTCAAGTGTTCCTAAAACTAGAGCACACCTAGATTGTTCACACCGATCCTCATTCACACCTGTAAGTCTGGCTATCCGTCAGCCTCACTTGTAGAACATCTTGTTCTAAAATTGGACTATCTCCCAAGAGTGATTCAATAGGCCTTGTGTGACTGCCGGTACTAGTGCTGAGGTAGTAAGTTAATCTAGAACCAGGACAGTGCTGATGACAGCAGGCTCACTCACCACCTCTCTATTAGTTGTGTGATATGGGAAAGTTGGTTAAAGAATATGAGCTTCTATTTCTCTATTATATCATAGCCTCTATCCTATAACATTGTTGATATATGTTGTCAAACAGTACAATATTTAACAAGAAAACTGTAACTGGTAACTAGTTAGCATATGCTACAATGACTACCTACTCTGTCTGATTTATTTAAACACTGTTCCTACTCACACACACAAAAGACTCTAAAATCAAGGTGCTAATAATACTTCATACATTTCCAATTTTATTAATTATCATACAATAAGATTATAAAAAGCTAGAAATGCCCCTATGTATTATTTCAAGTCAAGAGAGTGTTCCTGCACAAATACAAAAAGCTCTGACCTCTCATCAAAGAGAGGGAGACCATTAATTACAGATAGTCACAACTTGTTTAAATGTTGGATACAGCTGACTTTGGATCCCCAGCCCCAAATTAAACATCCACAGCCCAACCTTTATGCATAAGGCTCAAGGAACATCACAGAAGAGGGGCCAGAAGGGTTGTAAAAACCAGAGGACCAAGAAGTATGCAGCAAAATTGAATCTTCTGTATATGACAAGAAAATTACACCCATAAAACCTCAAAAACATGGTTGCTTAACAATGCCTAAACAATGACATCAGTTAACATACCAACATGGATGGAGGACGTTACACAGAGTCCCACAACTAGATGAAGAACTACAGCTGATTAAAAACTGCTTGGGAGAAAGAGAGAGAGAGAGAGAGAGAGAGAGAGAGAGAGAGAGAGAGAGAGAGAGAGAGAGAGAGAGAATTAGCCTCTCCCAGAATGAGCACCTGCCATGAATTTAAAAAAGGATGGGGGATGGATGACATGGGAGGAATTGAAGGGAGATTTATATTTTAATTATGGAAAATAAATGTATTCCTGTAACTTCTAGTTCTGATATATATTTTAATGGCTATTAAAATTATTTTTGTATATTTTTTACCAAGAAACCCTTAGTAGATTATGTGAAATGACTAACCATAAAACAGTTCCCAAAAATATTCTTCCCTTAGGGAACAAAACTAAAAGACAGAGGATAAAATTCTATTAAAACATGACCTATAAGGTCTGCTTGACATTTTAATTTCCTTAAGACGATTTTTTTCTTCTGTTTCTTTACCAGAAAGACACAAAGAAGATGGAGGGGAGGGACCTCTATGTTCTAATTGCAAATCCATCACATAAATTATTGGCAGATTCCCTTTCGTTGGATGAGCTAATGTAATTTTCAAAACTCCCAACTGAGCTAATGTGATTACACTCTGTTCCCATTAAAGAGGGGTTGTCAGGGGCCAAAGCCCCTGCCCCGTTCTACCACAGGCTGGGTCGATAATGGCAGGAGGCATGGTAGCTGCTCAGTAATGAAACCAACGTCATCTTAAGACTGTATGTGGAAGGCAAAGCTGTTTGGATGCTGATTTGCGTTGTTTATGGAATGCCCAGAGCTGTGAATGTCAGCATCTCCAACACTGCAAAGCTGCAGTACCAGGACTGATAGATTCTAAAGGTTCAAGTCCTCTGTGTACACATAAGGAAGCCAGGGCCTCAGAAGGGCAGCCTACTTGTCCCAGTGGGTTCAGGGCAGGTCCAATTATGGCATGATCTTCTTACTTGCTATGTCCATTTCAGAGAGCAAAACGGTAGCTGATTCCAGCAGGGGGAAAAGCTATTTTAAGATATACCAAGCCTAAATTTGTGCACCAATTATGGAGTTTACTCAGATTATTAAAAACAGAATTACCATATGACCCAGTCATCCTACCATTGTATATTTCTCTAAAGGAAATGAAACTAATGTGTTGAAGAGATACATGCAGACTCATGATTACTGCACTATAACAAAGGAGCCAAGACAGCATGAACCTAAGCATCTTTCATTAGATGGATAGACAAAGGAGACAAAGAGTGTGTGTGTATGTGAGTGTGTGTGTGTGCCCACACAAGTGTGTCTCTGTGGGTGTGGCTGTAAAATATTATTCAACCAGGAAAATGGACCATTCATTCATGACAATAGGAATGAATGAAGAGAATGTCCTGTTGGAAGTGAAATCAGGAAGCCACCTAGTACTGCAAACTTAGTAAAAAACAACCACGGAGGGGGAGGTCATAAACCCTACTGCCTTATGTGACTTAGCTAAGTTGACACGGCACCAAACTAATTTAATCAATTAAAAAAATCATTTTCTAGGGGTTAGAATATTGACTTTGCCTCTTTTTGGTGCTGTATGGAACACAGCCCCTTCTTGAATCTCCTTTAAGCCAGCATGGATGAGTTCAGGACTTCTGGACTGGTCTCAAGGTACAGTGGATAAAGGATCCTTGTCCTAGGATGATCTTCACAAGCCCACCTATCTTGATAGGTCATAAATGTAAAATACTGACCTCCAAGAACATTTGGGATCCCACACTCTGCAAGCATATCATACAGCAATCCCTTGTCATCGTGTACCAAAAGAGCTTCTCTCCTGCCTCTTTATCACTCCTCTTCCTATCCTCCACCATCTCATCCTTCTTCCACACTCTGCTAGACCCTTTAATCTCTCTTGGTGTGTATGTTTTTCCTATACTTCTTAATCACAAACTTCACCCAAGCTTAATAAATACATTACGATAATAATTAATACATATACATGTCAATTCCCTATCTAATTCAGTGAATATTACTAGAAAAATAAATATAAAATAAAGACATTAACTGCTAATGCTTGTGTTTTCAAAACTGAGAAAATTTGATGAAAGAATCACAACATATCCTGGATGAATTCTTTGTCATAGAAATTATCCAGAGATGACCAGACTTACAGGACAGCCAAGAGAACTGAAGGTGGCAGGAAGCCAGACTAACAATGTTTGATTGATGGATCAAATATTAGTCTTAAATTTTAAACTGAAAAGAAATTGATCCCTGTTAAATCAAGTACATAAAATAAAAAAATGAAAATGGAGAAGTTGGAAATGGCTTAAATGATTTTCTTAAGCCATCAAAGAATTCAATTAATTTAATTTAATTTGTTCTGAAAACTGATGTGTTAAAAATTATAGGTGACCTACTGGTGAGTGGAGCCATTTGCATTGAAATGTGAAGAAAATCTATACCTCATGAGCGGGCACTAGTGAGAGTAAAGCCTAAAACATACTGCCTTCGGTGTGAGATAGGTACTATATTTCTACCTCCAGTAATTAAACGTGATACAACTTTCTAAAGTGCTCCAAACATGCTGTGCTCCAGGCACTGACACCTCAACTCCAAATGACAGATTTGAACCATGACTGAGATGCAACAAAGGACTGTCATTTTGCAGCATGTAATGCCACCTTATGAATTTTACCCAACCTTCCGAACATGAAACTCTTGTTTCATGTAGAAACACTGGTCAATGGGTACAAAATTTCAGGTAGCCTCAAACAGTAAATTTAACAGATCCCTTGTACAACGTGGCAACTGTGGTTCATAACAATATATTACATTCTTTAAAAGTTGCTGAAAGAGTAATTTTGTGTGTCTTCACACATGCAAAATAACCATAATGAGAGTCACTACATATACTAATTGGCTCAGTTTAGCCTTCCCTCAATGTGTAGATGGGTACAAAATATAAAATACAACTTATATGTGTTGAGTAAATAGTTTCTGTGTTAAATTTTTTAATCTTTTAACTTTTACAAAAATTAGCATAATTATTTTGCTGAATTGTGATTAAGTTATAAAGTAGTTTGGGGACTGGAGTGATGGTTCAGTGATTCACACGATTTATTGGGCTTGCAGAAGATCTGGGCTCAGTTTCCAGTACCCATACAATGCTTCACAACCATATATTGGACACCAGGCATGTACACACAAAGCACACGTAATTGAGTAGGCAAAGACTCTCTTCCTCTCCCTCTCCCTCCCCCTCCCTCTCCCCTTCCCTCTCCCTCTCCCTCTCTCTCTGTCACACATACACACACACACACACACACACACACACATACACACAAAATAAAAGTAAGTAGGCCAGTGTCTTGACATTCCCCCCGGCTTTTCACTGAGCAGCTGACAAGGCACCAACCCAATTGTCTGATTAAAGCAACAATTAAGCAGTCAACGTGTGAATCTACTAATAGAAGAAAAAGTGTTCTCACCTGCTTTAAGCTGCAGGTATGGTAGCGAGAGGCTCAGGGAGCGTCATATGATGAGCATATGAATGCATGTATGTGTGTGATATGTGGATGAGCCCCACCCAGCCTGTGTGTAGGCTTCCCAACAGGAGCCAGGAACACATCAAGATATTTAGATAGAAAGCAGAAAGTATGATACCTAGAGGAAGTTCCAGATGTGATCTGGAATGTGGAAGACAAAAGCTGGTGTGATTTGATTTGGTTTTCCCCTTAATGAAGCTAACACATTTAGTCTCAATGAAGACTCTGCTGAAATTTTCTCCATTCTTATAAACTTGCACAAGCATCCACAGTCAACTGAATTAAAAAAGCAATGTGGAGAATCTCCTACTCAATTACATAAAGGATCCAGTAGCCATAGAGTCATAGATAGCAGGAAAACTGGATGCACAGAAAGATAATGGCTTAGGGTGGGGGTGGTGAGAACCAAAGATCCATAAATGGCCTTGGGCAATTGTCAAGGTTATGAGCCCCATCTCCAGCTGCCCTTAATCCCTGTCTTTATTAGATTTCCTTTTCATTTGCTTCCCTAACTCCTCTGTGTTCCCTGCCTGTCACAGGGTCACCTTTGGTGTCATTTCTGCTTTTGTGTTTTAAAAGTGGGTCTTTTGATGCTGGAGTAGTTAGAAGGAATGGCACAGATGGCCGTGATTTACTTTGAAATGCATCAAACAAAACAAGATAAACTCGTAGTTGGATAGCTGGATGGAAGTGTGATAAGGCCAGTACAGTCAAATATTAATGGTAGCACCCAGAGACGTGGGGATGGGTATATCCTCTTTACTCTCAGTAGGAAACTTTTTCTAATAAATGTTGGAGGGACGGTAGGCGTACTGGTCTGACTTTGGCCAGTGGACAGCTATTCATTTGTATTTCTCTATTCTTTTGATACAAACCTAGTCTCTCATGTTTTAAAAGCTGCCTGTAATAGGAAGATGTTACAGGCTCCTCATATATATGTCCTGTCTTGACCTAGAAACAGCAGTGGCAAGCTATTTCAAAATCACATTCTTGGGACACGGGCATATCCACAGTGCCAAGGCACGTCACTTTGGATGATCTTTTATAGTGACCTCTCACATTAGATAGAAGGAGAA
Organism: Montemys delectorum; assembly: GCA_019843815.1. Taxonomy (NCBI): domain Eukaryota; kingdom Metazoa; phylum Chordata; class Mammalia; order Rodentia; family Muridae; genus Montemys; species Montemys delectorum. The sequence goes on from JADRCD010157924.1 coordinate 9,354, forward strand.
AGAGACAAAGACAGACAGAATTTCTCAAGATGTCCTGAGTCTATACCAATATTCCTCTCTCAAATGAATACTGCAGGGTTCTCCTTGTCCTCCCCTGACCTTAAGCATCATCTTATTCCACAGGAAGAATGTTGCTTTTCTATTACTGGTATTTTGATGCACAGATGTGCTATCCTGCTGCCTTCTGGATGCTTATGTTCATGCCCACAGATTAGTGCTACCCTCACTTGGTCACAGAAGCTTCTTGTTCAGGGGTCAAAGGTTAATGCAGAGTCATAACTGAACAAAGTGTCCAGGATAACTGACTGCTTGGGGACAGGGAGATACATTGCACTTAAGTAGGAAATTGTCAAAGAACAAATAAAAATTTTAAAGAATGTTGGTCCTCAGGTCACCAAAGTGACATATTGAAAAACTTGACATCTATCTTCTATCACACATTGTACAGAGTGAGAAAAATTTCGGTAATTCAGCCAACACTGATGACTTAAAGTGATAAATGATTTAAGTTTTGCATGTGCTCTTCCCACCCTCTTTCCCATGTTTTAAGATTGGGCCTGGGACTGGGTAGATGGCTCAATGGCTAAGTGCTTCATGTGTAAGCTTGAGGACCACAGTGGGATCCCCAGAAACCACCAGAGAAACTAGCTACATAAGCAAGTTCAGGGTGTGATTGACAGACCTTATTGATAGAGTAAGGTGGAAGAACAATGGAGGAGAGTTCCTGACATCACCATAGGACTTGATGTACACATGTAGTGGCATGTATACATGTTCTCACGCATGTGCAAACATGCATGTATACATATCTGCATGAGACTGAAAACACCCAGAACTTTACTAATATATTCATAGTGCCTTCCCTTACACCTGAATCTGTCTGTCTGTCTGTCTGTCTGTCTCTCCCACCCTCCTCCATTTACCCTTAAAGCTATTAGGTTTATGCTCATTACTTATGCTTGGACTTAAAACTCTCCTTTGTTGTTGTTTTTTTCTTTCTGCAGTAGATCCTTTGGGAAAAGCAATATTTCTTAATTTGTTCCATGCTGATCACAGTTTGAATTTCTTAGTTCCAATTCCTTTTCCTGGGATATAAAACCATTAGTTCCCTTTGTCATGAACACCTTTGACACAGTAAACTTTTCTTCTATGAAAAAATGGGGAGGAGGTTGCTGGGAAGTCTGAAGATAAGTTGTTATACCACTCAGAAATAACGTTAGTTTGCTAATACACAAAGAATTCTTGGCCCTGGTTAAAGTGCAGTAATCTTCTAGATTGTGTATTGTGGTGAACATTCTAGACTTTCAGGTATCTGAGACCCTCTCGGTGTGTGCGTTAGTAAAATTATAATGGACAAAAGTCCACAATATTACCTTTAAAATAAGGAATTTACAAATGTTATAAAAATATTTTTCCTTCAGAGGAAAACCAGAAAGCAGCTAATAATCTCAAAAAAAAAATGGTAAGGGGAAACAATCAGGGTTTTTCTACATGAACACTGAGTAGCTGCATAGTAGGTAAGAAAAAGATACATTCACACAAATATTCTCAATTAATAGATGAAGCCCAAAAAGGGTGAAACAGAGCATCACCACTTTGCATGCGCGCTTACTTTAGATCTATCAGAAGTCCTTCTGACGCCCTTGAGGATGACTGCATATGATTTAATAAATCTGTCGTCATCTGCTGTCTGCCATGATTTGTTATTGATGTAAGGACAGTAAGACAAGGTAGTTGTGGGTGAAAGAATACATTAGCTCCCTTCATTGTCCAGAATAACCTTCCAGCCCTTCTGAAGCCACCTTCAAGGGGCATTTGAATTTAGAGCTTGTCCATTAACAGTGCCAGCAACACCCCAGCATGTTGAGGTGACTTCAGCACAGGATTCCAGCCACAGTGGCCTGCAAACAGGAAAGCTAACTATAATGCCAAAAACCTAGAACTTCACAGTGCCTGCAGTAGATAAGAGCTAGGACTTCCTGAGAGTTTTCCATGGACATCCCTAGGCCAATCTCACTTCATTCCCAGGAACTTTGGGGGCACACACTGTAATTTTCCCAACTTAGAAATTAATTGTGACTTCCTCTGGTGTAGTTACCTGTTATTCAAACTTTCATATTTTAAAAGGATAAAGTCTTACTCATGATTTTGGTTTATATTGAGACTCATAGGAACTCAGGAATTTCACTGTAACTGTGTATGCCAGTGAATGTGGCACCTGGAAAGATGGCATCAGTCTCAGGAACCCAAAGAGAAGATGTAGAGGGAGCTGCCAGCCACTGGCCACTTATCTTATAGATGTTGCCCAGGTGTGAGGGCTAATCTTAGCTGTCAACTTGGTACAGCAGGGAAGAGGAACCACAACTGAAGAATCTTCTCCATCAAGTCGGCCTGTCAGCATGGCTATGTGACATTTTCTTGATTGTTAACTGACTGCTCAGCCCACTATGGACAACAGTATCCCTAAGACAGATGGGTCTGCATTATATAAGAAAGCCAGATGAATGTAAACCGGGATACAAACCAGTAAGCAGATTTCTTTTGTGCTTTATACTTCAGTTCTTGTCTCCGTGCCCCTGCCTGACTTCCCTTAAAGATAGGCTGTGACTTGGAAGCACAAGCTGAAATTAACCCTTTCCTCCTCCAAGTTGCTTTTGGTCAGGTGGTCTACAACAGCCACAGAAAATCCAGCAAAAACACCAGGGGCAGGTCAACAAGTCCCTCTACTGGGAAAGGTTTGTGTGCCACAGGAAGAGGCAGAACCTCCATCGGCATCCCCAAGACTGAAGGGCAATACGGAGCAAGCATTGTGATTTGTCTCGTGAACTCACAGGATCAAATGCCTTCAGGAGGAAGAGTGAATTTAAAGAGAATGTTGGCAGAGATGGTGTTTCTGTTGGGATTGCCCAAGGCTGGGGTTTCCCAAGAAACTCTCGCCCTCTACACACACACACACACACACACACACACTACTTTTTTTCCCAGTATGACACATCCATTTTTTTAAAAAAAAAAAAAATGAGCAACAGAAACAGCAATTTAGCATTAGAATAGAGAAGCCAATGAAAGCAAGAGTCTAGAACAGCACAGAGGGACGGAGCACGTGGCTGGAAGACGTGTCCTCTTGAAATCACTTGCTTTGCACTCCCCGTGAAGGTAATGGATGACCAAGTGCAAAATTAGATTGAAAAGGCAACCTGGAAAACGGCAGGGCTGAAATGAAATCTGAGAAGTCAGTGCAAGGAAAAGATTTGGGTGGTAGGGAAAGGTCAATCCCTGTCCCATTGTAGGTTGCAAACAAGAAATCCTACCAAAAGCAGACATGCATGTGGCATAAAAGCATGAGGCAGAAAACAGATATAAGGGCCGACACAGCATCTTTAGTGTGACCAGCCAGTGCACCAGGAGCTAGGAGACTGTTCTAAAACAGCAAAGACTAACAGATTTTGAAAGAGACTTTCCTGTGCTGAAGGCCTATGCCTGTAAATACTGAGTAATGCCCTACAGGATATACCAAGGACAGGATCTGGGGAAACATGGTAGTTCATAGATTGATCTCACTGACTTTCCTTTTAAAGATGAAGAAAGAAAGAGGGTCACACAAGGACACCAGTAAGAGAAGACTCAACCGAGCCAGTCTCTAGCCTTCTCAGTGACTCTACTCATCAAAGAGGGCTGGGAGTGAGAAGTACTACCAGGACTGGGAAATCTGGTGCCAGTCACGTTGTCACTTATATGTAAAAGATACAGAGAAGCCATGTAGAAGCAAGGGTTTGGGAAATAAGCTCCAAATCACACAGTCTCAGACACAACTAACCACAAAGGATTGGAGAAAAGTCGACAGAAATAACTAAGACCCAGGAAGCATACACGAACTACCAAAGGCTGCAGGGAGCACTGGAGGCATGTTGAATTCAGTCTTCAAAATCTTCAGTAAGCAGGGTGAGCATGGGTCCATCAGTGCAGTGCTTGCTTAGGACACACAATGCCCTGGGTTCAAATGGTGGTATTGTGTGTAGGATCACATGATTCTAACTCTGTGGAGACACATGAAGGAAAAACAAAAGTTCAAGGTCATCCTCAGCTATTTAGTGAGGTGGCGGCCAGTCTGAGCTTCATGAAACCCCTGTGACTCACTCAAACATGTACATATATTTGTGCAATACATATGTGGTGTTTATGTATGTATATGTATGTGTGTACATATGTGGATATGAATGTGTGTTTATATGTATGTGTGTATTTATGAGTATGTGTATATTTATGTGTATCTTTCTGTGCCTGGATATATGTACTTGTCTGCATATATCTGTATGTGTGCTGTATGTATATTTGCTTCTGTGGACATGTATGCATATGTTTATGTGTCTATTTGTGCATTTATATTTGTATGTTTATGTTTATGTATAGATGTACATGTGTATCTGAGTATGTTTGTGCCAATATGTACATGTATCTGTATATGTGGATTTCTAAGTGCATACAAGTACATCTATGTATGTGTATGTGTATGTGAACATGAGGGTAGAAATGTAGGGGGCATGTGTATGTATATGCATGTGTCTGTATGTCTATGTATATGTGAATTATATGTATGTGTATTTATATATGTGTGTGTGTTTGTGTCTGTATGTATAAGTGTATGTATGTATGTCTCTAGATTGTGTCTGTGTGTACATGTGTGTTTGTGTATTTGTAAACATGCATATGCCATATATATGTGTTTATGTGTGCATATGTGTATAGGTGGATAAGTTTACATGAATATGTGCATATATCTCTGTGTGTGTGTGTGTGTGTGTGTGTGTGTGTGTG
>JADRCD010157926.1:0-24496 GCA_019843815.1 Montemys delectorum
AAATATTTACTGTATGTTTCGCATCAGTGGTTCTGTCTCTTATATTCCTTGACTCAAAGACAGTAAAATCTTACGGAATTATCAATGATTGTTGAGTATCAATCAGTTCATTTATGATATTGGATTCATATTTGCTAAACATTTTTGTTCCGTTTTATTTGTTTGTTTGGGTTTGATTGAATATAAGAGACAGAACCACTGATGCGAAACATACAGTAAATATTTCAGGGATGTGAATAACACATATTCATGATATAATACATTTTTCTGTTATCTGTGGGGCCTGTGTGCCTCTCTCCTGCTGCCTATGAATGAGGCTCTCTGCTGCTGAGGCCTGAGGTGGGGCACGTTAGTCAAAAAGGAGGGAATGTATAAAGGAGATATTTTATTAAAGGAAATAAAATATGCCAGTCATGTAGAGAAAGAAAGGAGAGGAAGGAGAGGAGAAGGGAAGGAGAGAGAGAGAGGAAAAGGAGAGAAAGAAAGCAAGAGAGCAAGAGAGGAAAGAGCAAGAGAAGGGACAAAGCAAGAGAAAGAGTAAGAAGGCAAGAGAGGAAGAAAGGAAGTAAGAGAGGACAAAGAACAAGAGAGGGAGGAGGGGACAAACAGCCCTTTATATTATATGAGGCATGGCTATCTGTGGGGCAGGCCATGCCTGGCAGTAGTCACATGACTGGGGGTAGGGTCCAGCTAGAATGCTGGGAGCTTGGGGCATTGTCTACCTGATAGAGCACACATCTCCTGTGGGGGCAGCTGTGAGTGGTTGTGACTGAAACATGAGCCAAAGACTCAGGAGTTATAGTCAAAATCCTGCCCCCCGCCCACTGGGGCTCCAGGTTTCTAGGCCTATTACTTGACTCAGCCTAAGGTTCCTGAACAGACCCCTGCCCTACAGATATCTATTTATTATATTTTAAATTTTGTATGTATGGTGTTTTGGGGTATGCATGTGTCAATACCAGATGTATGCCTATTCCCAAGGGATGTCAGAAGGTGATGTAAGATCCCCTCAAAATTTGTTTACATATGTAAACATCATTTTGTGATATGTATTGAACCTGGGTCCTCTAAAAGGGGAACCAGTATACTTAATGACTGAACAATCTCTCCAGCCTATAGAAACTTTTGTCTTCTGATTATCTCTTTTCGGTTCATGTTTCAATGCCTTAGGTTTTCATGATTTCTCCTTCTCATAAATCCTTCTATTTAAGACCTTATTTTGTATTCCAGACAAATCTTTGGTTCACTTGTTTCTTTAGTACTTTCTCTAGCTTTCTTGATCATTGCTCTTTTTTTAACCTACAATTCCATGTTATGGCTTAATTTGAAATTTTTCCTTCCTTATCCTAATCACAGTAGGTCAAAATGTAACTATTCAGAAGCAGGCTATTTAAAATAATAATTAAATGTACATGAAAGCTTCCAGGATATGAAATAATGACATCTAGGTTGTGTCCTTATAAAGAAACAGCTCAGCTGTTAAAATTCATGGGAGGAGATTATATTGACACAGGGTGAAGATAGCCACATATAAGGCACTTAAGCCACTTATATATAGAAGTTCTAGGAGAAAATAACATATTTATCACGGGATAGCCATATCCAGAACTGCAATAAGATTAATTGCCAGCGTATATGATTTCAAGATATTGTGTTTGCTTGTGCTAACCTTAAAAGATAGTTATAGAATAATGCCATAAAAGTGGTGAGAATATCACAACTGGAATGAAAAAGACATCATCTATAATCTTTAGTAAACAAACTTCAATACCCCTCAACAACCCTTATTTCTTGTATGCAAAAAAAATAACATAAACTCTCTGCATCACATAGTTAAAATTAATTCTTTGAAGACAAAAAACATATAGAAAGCCTTAATCAAGTGAAAATTTCATCAATGACTTCTATGTAACCCCTGGTAAACTCAGGCCTGCCAACATCGTATTAACTGTTCAATATCAGTGGTGTAACATAGAGTTGTATGATCCCTTTCATAATCAGTCTGAGAAGAAATAATTCTCTCTGATAATGTATATAATTATGGTTTCAATAGGAAGATTCAACAAAGAAGTAAGTTTCATCCATTACACATAAAATAGGTACTGTGTTATGGAGGGTGATGTGGAATCTGAGTAAGAGTGCTATATATTGGAGCCATGTCTGTGTAACAGTCACTGTTGAAATGTTTAAGGTGCTGAGGAAATGGAAGCCAACTCCTCCATCCCACTGAATGGATCAGAAGTGGTGTTTTATGATTCTACCACCTCCAGAGTTCTATGGATTCTCTCGGTGATAGTCCTCTCCATAGCCTTTGTCATTGGTGTGCTAGGTAATGGGCTTGTGATTTGGGTGGCTGGGTTCCGGATGGCACACACTGTGACCACCATCTGTTATCTGAACCTGGCTTTGGGTGACTTCTCTTTCATGGTTACTTTACCACTACACATCATCTCAATGGTCATGAAAGGAAAATGGCTTTTTGGTTGGTTCCTTTGCAAATTTGTTCTCAGCATTGTACACATAAATCTTTTTGTAAGTGTTTTCCTGATCACTCTCATTGCCATGGATCGTTGTACTTGTATTCTGCATCCAGTATGGGCTCAAAATCACCGAACTGTGAGTCTAGCCAGGAAAATGGTTGTTGGAGCTTGGATTCTTTCTCTCCTGCTTACCTTGCCACATTTTCTCTTCTTGACTACAGTGAGAGATCAAAGAGGTGAAGTGCACTGTACATGTAACTTTGAATCCGTGGTTGCAAATCCTGAGGAGCAATTAAAGGTGTCAATTACTGTGAGCACAGCAACAGGAATCATCAGTTTTATTATTGGCTTCAGCCTACCCATGTCCTTCATTGCCATCTGCTATGGACTCATGGCTGCCAAAATTTGCAGAAAAGGCTTTCTGAATTCCAGCCGTCCCTTACGTGTTCTCACTGCTGTAGCAATCTCTTTCTTTATGTGTTGGTTCCCTTTTCAATTGATTATTCTTTTAGGTAATATATGGAATAAGGAGACACCAAACATAATTCACATATTGTTGAACCCAGCAAGCACACTGGCTTCCTTCAACAGCTGTCTCAACCCAATACTCTATGTCTTTCTTGGTCAAGAGTTTAGAGAGAAACTGGTACACTCCCTGTCTGCCAGTCTGGAGAGGGCCCTGCGAGAAGACTCAGTCCTAAGCAGTGGCAAAAGCAGCAACTTTTCTTCATGTCCTGCAGACTCTGAACTATAGGAAACGGTAGCTGTAAGGCCAGTGGAATGCTTTCTGTGCTACCCTATTCTCACTTTCTCTCTCATGCTAAGGTGCATGATACTTTTGAATATCAACTATAAAATCATTTTTGTCCTTCAATTTATAAGAGAGGAATACAAATAAAAACCAGTGTCATTGTCCTTCAAGAAGTTTTCAATTGAGCCTATAGTATGGGATAACACTATGGTGAAAAATAATAAAAGAATAACAAAATTATGCATTCTTGAAAGATTTATAAAACATAGCATATATTAATTCCATATATTACTATTTTATTATAAAATAAATATTTGATGGCTATGTGGTGCATAATTACAATCCTAGTAGTGATATCCAGAAAGGAGTACATATAAAGGACAGTTTATATAGATATTTTGAGAATTCAAGTCAAAATGAGCCACTAGAGATCAAGTCTGAGATCAACAAAGAGTTCTGCCATGAGGAAGAAAAAAATGTATCATTACTAGAAAATAGTTAAAATCACTGATAAACATAATGTGAATAAAACCATTATCAAAAGGAAATATATTAATATTTTGCATGATTCCCTAAAATGTTGTATGGATTTAGAAAATTTTATATATTTTTGTTTGTACATGTTTGTAACTGTGCAAAAGATATGAAAGTACATTTCAAATGCTTAAATCATTAAACATTAACGTCAACAAAGTTTGACAGAACCAGGGGTGCTGCAACACAATGGAGAAATTGTATAATAGCTAGTTTTGATTGTCAACTAGTCATAATCAAACAATCAATTTGAGAGAAATATCTCAAAAAAGTACTTTCTAATGCTTCTTCCTCGTGGGTGCTTCTGTGCAAGTCTATTATGATTATATCAATTGAAGTTGGAAAACTTTTCTATTGTGTGTGACACCAAAGCTTAGGCTAGAAACTCATCATGGATTATACAAGATTTCATCATCCTATCTGAGTCCTAAAACCCATTATTTACAATGCATTCTGGTCTTGAATGTGAAGGTAACATGACAAGTTATATCAACTATTTCTTGTTTGTACAACCCTAGGTTATAGACAGTAAAGTAGAAATAATATTTTGAAAAGCATCCCTTTAAATTTTGTTACAGTTATCAGGGTATTTTAAATTAAAGCAGCAGAAAAAGATTCTTAAATATAAATTCATTTTGAGATTGTATCCTTGTTGTGCCTTTCCTTCCTGTCTTAAATAGAGTTTCATGCATTTGTAATATTTTATTGGAAGAATGTGAAAAGTTTGGAAACCCTGGGATGGAAAAATCCAAGTTATGGCTCATGAGATGAGGATAGTCAGAAAGAAAGATCATTTAGTTAGAGGAAATACTAGGGAAGTAAACAGAAAACTGGCAAGGTAGTTAAAGGGATGGAGAAGCATATAAAAGCCTGTACAAATATAACTTGTAATCCAGTTGAAATACTTTAACAGTGTATTTCTGGATACTTCTGCTCCTCAAGCTATGAATAACTAAACAAAAATTTCGTAGTCCAGAATGAAATATTAGACCCAGATATATCATTACTGGGCATATATACCAAAAATGTCCCACTATACCACAGAGATACTTGCTCAACTATATTCATAGCATCCTTATTCAAAATAGCCAGAAACTGGAAACAACCTAGATGTTCATCAACTGAAGAATGATCAACGAAAATATGATATGCTTATACAATGGAAATATTCACCTAGTAAGAAACAAAGACATCATGAATTTTTTAGTCAAATATATGAAACTTGAGAAGATCGTCCAGAGTGGTATAACTCAGACCACCCGAAAATACACAGTATATACTTACTGATAAGTGGATATAAGTCAAAAAATACAGAGCAACCATGCTACTCTTCACAGACCCAAAGAAGCTAAAGAAGAAGGAAGGATCAAATGAGGATGCTTAAATTTTACTTCGAAGTGGGAATAAAATAGTCATAAGCAGCAGATGGAGGGATGAAACTGGGTGAGAGAAGGCATAGGGGAGTAACTTAATGGGGGTGCAAGATCAGTTGTGTAGAAGAGAGTCAGGAGATAGCTAGATGGACATAAGAATGAATTTAAGCCTAAAGCTAGGGAGTGTGTTGAGTTCGCCAGAGTCCTGGGATAGGGCAGGCGGTAAGGAATAAATTTGGGTGACCCTAATTGAGACTCACAGCACTGGGGAAATGGATTCTGGAAAGACAAGCTCCTGTAACCAGGGAGAACTCCCAGTGAAGCAATAGAGAAAATATTCTACCCACAAAACCTTCGTCCCAAAATTTATTCTACAAAAAAATATATGCAGGTATTAGGAGTGGAGCAGAGACTGAGGAAATGGCAAAGCAATAACCAGCTCAACCAGAGACTCGTCCCAGAGGCAAGCACGAATCCTTAACACTATTACTGTTATTCTTTTATGAGTGCAGAAAGGAGCCTAGCTTAACTGTCTTCTGAGAGATTCCACCCAGCAGCTGACTTATATTGATGCAGAGAACCACAGTAAACTATTGGATGAAGGTTTAGGAGTCATATGGAAGAGTAAGGTGAAGGTTTAAAGGCCTCAAATGGGACAGGAACCTCACAAGAAGACCAACAGTGTCAAATAACCTGGACCCTTGGGGACTGTCCAAAACTGAAACACTAGCAAAAGAGCATCCATGGGCTGTAACTATGTCCCCTAGACATATGTAGGAGGTATGCAGCTCAGTCTTCATGTGGGTCTCTAAAAATGGATTAGGGACTATCCCTAAAGCTGTTTCTTGTCTGTCATATTCTTTCTGAAAATAAGGCTATTTTATCTGGTTTAAATTGCAGAAGAAGTATCTAGCCCTGCAGAGACTTGATGTGCCAGGGTCGGAGGAATACATAGAGGTCCTTCTGCTCTCTCAGAGGAGAGAGGGAATGAAAATGGTAAGGAGGACTAGGAGGAGAGACAGTGATCAGGGTGTTAAGTGAAATAATTAATTGATTAACCAATTAAATAATTAAAATGGATATTAATTGTTGGTTACATAGTTCACAATATTTCTGAAAACAACTCAGGCTATTATTGTTGCTCTTTTTGTGCATTATGATGACACCCAATGACTGAGGATACCACAAATCTTTGTTGTAAGATACAGAAAATATCAATTTGAAATTGAGCTGGAAATTCTGTAGTTTCTGACTACCTTTTGAAATGCCAAAAGATGGGCCGGTACTTGGGATGCAGAAGCAGGTGGATTTCTGAGTTTGAGGCCAGCCTGGTCTACAGAGTGAGTTCCAGGACAGCCAGGGCTACACAGAGAAATCCTGTCTTAAAACAAACAAACAAATATGTCAGGAGATGTTATGTTGTCTTTATAGGAAGAAAGTCATTAACTACCCTATTCAGATGTGAGATCTCAGACATTAGTGATGAAACTCTAGGCAATTTGTGTCAATTTCTGCTGTTGTACTATGACTGGTGTGTTACAATCTAGATTATATTTGATTAAGATGACAATTTCATGGGAAAGAATTCATGTATGATACTATAAACTCATCAAAATATATGGCTAGCAAGTTTATAGGCCCTATCATAGAACCAAATACTTCCATTTAGCCATACTACATGGAAGTATTTAAATAGCATCAAACTACCTTCTAAATAGCTATACAAATATACACATCACTCTCAGGCTTATTTACAGAAGTCTTTCCTTTAAATAAACAGCATGAAATGAGAGATTGTGGTCTGTTCATAACATTGATGATAAGTATCTATTAATGGCTCAGCCCAAAACAAGACATATTATCTATTTTAAGTGTTAGTGAATGTTGACTAGTAAACAGTGAATGGATGTAAAAGCTACGTTATAGAAAGAAAGGATACAAATTTTCCTTATTCTACATTTTTCGTCTTGAGGGTGAAAGTTCTAAAAAGAGATACAGGTAACTGACCAAGCAGTCTGAGGGCTAAAAGACAAAATAATTGTTTGCATTTATCTTGACCTTATTCAGCTGTTGGAAGTCCATTTATGAGTAATTGGGATTTGGGGATGCCTGAGCCGGTAATTTCTCTGAGACTAAAGTATGGAAACTATTGCTTGTGACTCTAGGATTTTATAGTTTCTATTGACTTGACATAGAACTAGCTTTACCTGGACAACAGGGGTATTGTCTAGGGAAGTAACAAACTGGCCTGTAAGAATTTTTGTAGAGGTATACCCTGGATTGCTTATTGATGAACAGAGGGCCAACCCACCACAGATTGTAAAATCCCTGGACTTGGCTGTATAAGAAAGGAGGAAAACAAAACAAAGGAAACATAAAAGTAAGGAATCTCCCTTTGTGATTTCTGCTTTAGGATTCCATCTTCAGCTCTTGCCTTCAATTCCTAAATAAATGGAATATAACCTGTGTGACAGTGTGAATAAAAATGACTCCCATTAGGCTCACATGTTTGAATGCTTATTGACCAGGAATAAAATTGTTTAAAAGAATTAATACTACTATGACATAAGCCTAGTTGGAGTACGTATGTCCTTATTTTAGAAAGTGGGACATTTGGGATAGGTTTCAGTGTTCAAAAGCCCACGTCTTGCACAGCCTTTCCTTCCTGCTTGTGGATCAGAGAGTAACTTCTCAACTACTGCCCCAGTACTTGCCTGAGTATTACCATGATAAAAATGGACTGAGCATCTGAAACTCTAACTTGGGCAACAATTAAATGCTGTTGTTTATAAGTATTGTCATGTAATAGAGTCTTTTTATTTTAACTTTGATTAAAAATAAGTTGGTACCATAAATTTCAGTATTGCTGTGATGGGACTGACAATGCTTGTAGTTTTTATGAATATTGAAGACTGAGAATATGGACTTAAAAATTTTTGGAATGATTGGACTGGGACTTATGGAGCCGTATAATGGAAGATGAGTGTGCTAAAAGTGATGTGGACAAGCTTTAGATGTTTTAGAGTAAAAGAATATTAATAAGTGGCCTATACACAGCTCTTACTATATTTTGTCAAAGAATGTGGTTGCTGTTGCCTTTGTCCTAAATTTGAAGGAGGATAAATTGAAAGGCTTCATATTAATGTCATTGTTAGAGTGTATTTTAAAATGCCCTAACATTGATTGTGTTGTGTTACTATTTAGTCTTAGGGAGATCTATCATATGAAAGAAAAAGCTGGAGAAAGAGAAATACAACATTTGTAATATGAGGAGATAATGATAGCCAGGAAATTAAATAGACTTAAGTTCAATGTTCTAGGGAAATAAAATTTTTTAAGTATAGTCTGATGCTAAATAAAATAGAGAGGGTCACCTCAGGAAAGATTTCATACAGGTCAACTTCCAAACTGAGAAAAGTAAATAAAAGAAATATTAAACAGGAAAGGCAGCCATCAACCACCGAAAACTGATGCAAAGAGAATTGAATGAGTTACAGAATTCCAGTCTACGCAGAAAAATATGGCAGTTTCCAGCACAGATCTGTGGATATGTCATAGAATATAGAAGATAAAATTTAGTGAATATCCTTTTAAGGGTAAAGTAATCTAGTAGGTATGCAACAGGATTATCACTGTATGGAAGTTCAGAGAGGCCATTGAGTGAAGCTGTGAATATAAAGCCTGAAATGAGTTAGATATCCCAAGATGTTAGAGATGAGAAATACCTGATATACCTATCATGTAGAAATGCAAAAAGGGTGTGGTATCATCACAAGAAAGAGGACAAGTATTTCTGTCAACAAAGCTGAAAGGTGTTGAAATTCTGAAGAGCATTTTAATATTGACAGGTCATCACAGAATATAGAGGTTTCACTGCTGATACTTTATCTTGACTTGCTACACTATTTCTTCTGAGACCTCCCTTTCTCCCGTTTGGTTCTAGTATATGTTGGAAGTATGAAATGTACATCTTGCTTTTGATTTTATGAGTAGTTACAGTTAAGAGATTGCCCAGACACTCATAAGAGACTTAGGTGTTGAAAGAAGGTAAAGACAAAAAGTTAAAGTATCTTTAAATTTGGACTTAATGCATTTTTGCTTTATGATATGTCTACAAGTCTATACTGGTCAGAAAAATGTGGTATTTCAAATAAGAATTAACCTCACAGGTGCAGACATTTGACTGTTCAGTCACCTGGGAATGGAGCTGTCTGAAAGTATTAGAAGGATTAGGAGATGAATCCTTGCTGAAATCATTGTGACCTTGCTGGAGAAAGTATGTCACAAAGGTAGCATTTGAGATTTCAAAAAGCTCAAACCAGGTTTAATTTTCTTTTCCTGCCTATATATTAGGATATATGCTTTTATCTACTGCTCCAGAACCTTCTTGTGTACCACTGTGATTCCTTTCATGATGTCAATGGACTGATTAATCTCCTGAAAATGTAAGCAAGCCAAAAACTAAATGTTTTCTTTTAAGAGAATTGTCATAGATGTATTGTCTCTTTACAGTAATAGAACAGTAACTAAGACAACTTGTAGCTAAAGTAACCCTATTTCTCTCCAAGCTGCTTTAATCAGAGCTGAGAATCTCACTGTGATACTGTGACTTTTAAGGATGCTAGAGAGTCCCTGACCTGAACCATGCAGTATTTTGGAGGATTATAAGAGGAGTTGTTCTGGGAGGATGAAGGCTAACATTTACAAACTGGAAACCTAGGCCTAATAAAGTTTCTGAAGTTTACATATGACAGAAAGTGTTTAGTGGTGTCTGAAGTAGAAACCAAGTGTCATAGGTGCCATATTGTTCTAAGTAGTGGTAGGAGAGATCTTTCAATGTATACCTGCTTAGGCTTGAAGGAAAGAATTAAGGATATGGGATTTGCACTTCATAATTGCATGGGCTGGGAAGAAGATTATTGGCTTTGCTGCTTTGGTCTCCCACCATGGGAAGCTATTGTCTTTCTCACAGGTAGAATGGAGGTCTATTTGGAAACTCCATCGGAGAATGGCCAAAAGAGTTTGCACAATATTCTGTACAGAAGGGAACTGGATTTTTAGGATGTCCTGAAAATATAGATTCCAGAAAAAAGCTGGACTAATTGTTTTCCTCTTCATATTATATATAAGTCAAAACTGAAGGGAGTTGAGAATGTAGAAAGAGAAGTTATAAATGTCTGAGAGCAACACATGTTGTAAAAACATAGTACAGGGGCTACAAATATTTACAAACAGTGATTTCAGTCATCTAAAATAGTGAGCATGTTGCAGAACACAGTTAAGGTTTGATATGTCTTAATTTCTGCCAGGGTGATAGCTTCAGATATCTCAAGTAAATATAAGGTGTTAATTTCAGGAAAATGGATTTGAGAAGATTGGAAGTAGAGGTGTGTACTCCCAGAAGTGCAGTCAGCTGTGTTTATTAAGTACCTAGACAAGTACAATGGGAGGGGCAGATTTGAAGAGCTGTGTCAATGATTCTGTGTGAATGAGAGCTTTGAGTAGAGAGGAGAGTCTACAAATGGGAAGTAGCTCTAAAATTCTGCATCTTGTTATCTCTTTCTACAATTGTTTCTCTCTGTTGCAGAGAAAGTTCCTTGATGGCGGATGTGGAATATTCTTAGTTTCCTCCTGCATCTGACAGAAACAAATGTAGAGAACTACTGACAGATTGTATGCAGGAGGTCTTCTAACCCTGAAGTTTATGTAGGATATATCTATCAAATTCCTCCCATTAGGATTCATGAAGCTATATGAAAAAGAAGAAAGAAGATTAAAGTGCTGAATCTGAGGAGTTGGAGGATACAAAGTAAATATAGCCTATGAAATCAACATGATCAAAGTCCATGTGAATTCAGAGGCTTAGGTAGCTTGCTAATGATTTGGAAAAGGTCTGTACCAGATAAGGTCTGAGACTGGAAAAGAGAAGTAGACTCATGCAATCATTCCTTTCCTAAAAGCCATCTGCCATTGATAACCACCTTCAACTGAAAATTTAGTTTTTCTGTTGGAAGCTCACTCTGAAAACAAACTATTTTTAATTATTGGACATATTATCAGTAGTAGATGATCAATAGAAAGTGATCTGAAGCTCAGTTTTGATGGTGTCTTGTCTCAATTACATGTCAGAGATTTTCCCATTTTGTCTTATATTTTCATATTTTAATCTTTATTTAAGTTATTTATAAAGCATTTCAATAATTTTCTAATTCCTCTTCAGGTTGTCCTTTTCTAATATGGTAGTATTTTTCAATCATATTGTTTTTTGTTATTCCATTATTATATCAGAATCCTATTGGTTTTATAATATCAGAAAGAAAGTGGTGAATCATGGGTATGGAAGAATTTGGAAGAATAAATAAGGAGAAAAAATTGGGGAGATTATATGGGAAAAATCTATTTTAAGAAAACCAAAATTCCCTGAACCACATGGTCTTCATGTCTCCTAGGAAGTCAACCCTAACTAGTGACACAGGTGACACTACTGCCTCAATACTTACAGATCCCAGCAGACTTGGAATCTATTCTACTCTGGCTGAGTCCCATTGCCCTTCTTTTCTGTACCTCTGCCTGCACACATGGGAGATCAGTGTGTCAGCTTCCCCACCCCCACCCCCACACACACACCAAAGCCTGCCTATTTTCCAGGAAGTCTTACCTAACCAGGGTCACAGGAGGACTCCTCTAACAAAGGAATCCAGAGGCCTGCTCAAGTCAAAGACATTAGGTGCAGGACCTAACCAGAGACAGCAATGCTTGCTTGCCTCCCAGGATGCCAATTATTACTGTATTCACAGAGCTCTACCTGACTCCAAGATAGCCTCATCCAATCCAAGACACCCAGCTCATTTAACACAAGAGGTAGCCAGATGTCAAATGGCCAGCAAAAGAAGATAAGCAACAAAACCCAACGTAATTTGGCACCATCAGAACCCAGTTCCCCTACCACTGCAAGCTCTGGATACCCTAACGCAACTAAAGAGCAATATTCTGACCTAAAATTCCATCTCATGAAGATGATAGAGATCTTTAAGTAGGACACAAATAAATAACTCCCTTACAGAAAGACTGGAAAACACAAGCAAAAAGACTGGAAAACACAAGCAAACAGATATATGACCTTAAAGTGGAAACAAATAAATCTCTTAAAGAAATACAGGAAAAATACAATCAAGCAGGTGAAGGAATTTAACAAAATGGCCCAAAACCTAATGATGGAGATAGAAACAATAAATAAAGTATAAATGGATGCAACTCTGGAGATGTAATACCTAAGAAAGAGAACAGAAACTGGAGATACAATCATCAACAACAGAATACAAGAAGTACAAGAGAAAATTACAGGCATAAAAGATACCAGAGAAGTAGAGGGGTGGGAGAAGAGAGGGAGGGAAAAAGGATGGCCAGTTCTTAATGAGAGAATGTGGGAGAAGTACAGAGGGTAAGGAATTTGAAAGGAAGTGTGTATCAGTTGGGGAGGGGGTGATGGGTGTAGTCACTAGAAAATTCCAGATGTCAGGAACCCAAGAGGTTCTCAGGACCCAACAAGGGGGACAGTAGCCAAAATACCCAACAAAAGGGAGATAGAATCTGTAGAGACCATAGCCAGTGGACAGGCAGAGCCCCCCCCCCCATTTGAGGGATGGGGTCACACATCCACCTCAAAAATATTTACTCAGAATTCCCCCTGTCAAAAGAAAATGCAGGGACAAAGGATGGAGCAGAGACTGCTGGAAAGGCCATCCAGAGACTGCCCCACCTATGGATTCATCTCATCTGTAGACACAAATGGAGACACTATTGCTAATGGCAAGATGTTCATACTGAAAGGAGTCTGGTATAGCTGTCCCTGAGAGGCTCTAGCAGAGCCTGACCAATACAGATGCAGATGTACTCAGACAAACAACAGACTGAGCACAGGGACCCCAATGGAGAAGTTAAGGCAAGGACTGAAGGGTCTGTATGGTTTTGTGACCCCATAGGAAGAACAACAATATCAACCAACCAGACCCCCAAAAGCTCCCAGGGACTAAACCACCAACCAAATAGTACACATAGAGGGATACATGGCCCCAGTTAGATATGTAGCAGAGGATTACTTTATTGTGCATCACTGCGAGAGAAGCCCCTTTGTCCTGTGGAGGCTCTTGATAGGATTTTCCCTGTCTAATCACACTAAAATATTAGGGCAGCAGGAGGCCTGTGATTGGACAGGAAAATAGGAGGCGGGGCTAAAAGTTAGGGAGGCAGAGGGAATCTCAGGAGAGAAGGAGGAAGGCCAAGATGGAGACAGATGTGAACCAGCTTGGCTTTGACCAGCCACAGGTAGTTATGATATCATACGTTTAGAATAATTGGGATAAAGGTTTCATTAATTGATTCTCAAATTATTGTATTGGCATCTTGAAAATTGAGAATTTATTGACACATAAATCTGATTGGTTAATTATAAGCTTCTAGATTTTGGGGAAACTGAGAAGGGAGATAACATTTGAAATGTAAATAAACACAATAACCAATAAAAAATGAAAAGAAAAAGATACCATAAAAGATATTGACACATCAGTTAAAGAAAATGCAAAGTGTAAAAAGTTCTTAACTCAAAATATTTAAGAAATTTGGGACACAATGAAAAGACGAAATGTATGAAAAAATAGGATCAAAAGAGGTTGATGATTCCCATTCAGAGATCAAGAAATATCCTCAACAAAATCATAGAAAAAAATCTTCCATAACCTAAAGGATGAGATGGCTATTAATGTACAAGATGCCTACAGTACTTAAAAT
This sequence comes from Montemys delectorum, assembly GCA_019843815.1. NCBI lineage: Eukaryota > Metazoa > Chordata > Mammalia > Rodentia > Muridae > Montemys > Montemys delectorum. The sequence goes on from JADRCD010157926.1 coordinate 13,926, forward strand.
AAATTGGACCATAAAAGAAATTCTTCCAACCACACAATAATCTAAGCAATAAATATAAAGAACAAAGAAAGAATATTAAAAGTTGAAAGGGGAAAAGGCAGAGTAACATATAAAGGAAGACCTATTAGAACAAAATCAGACATCTAAACAGGGACTCTAAAAGCCACAAGACACTGGACACATGTCATGTAGACTCTAATAGATCACAGATGCCAGCCCAGGATACTATACCCAACAAAATTCAAAATCACCATAGATGGAAAAACGAAGATGTTCCAAAACAAAATCAAATTTAAACACTGTCTTTATTACTAATTCAGCACTACAGAGGATACTAGAAAGAAAATTCCAACATGCGGAGGTTAACTACACACACAGACACACAACAGACACACACACACACACACACACACACACAATCATCTTACAACAAGCACAAAAGAAGAGAATCTCAAACACTAAACACCATCTAACAACAAAATCACAGGAAATAACAATCGTTTTTAACATCTTTCAGCAACAATGTACTCAATTCTGAAATAAAAAGACACATGCTAACAGACTGGATAAATAAATAGGTTCTATCATTCTACTCCATACATGAAACACAACACAGCAACAAAGACAGATACTACTCTGAGAGTAAAGGGCTGGCTAAAAAGTTTTCCAGTAAATAATCCCCAAGAAACAAGCTGGAGTATACATTATAGTATCCCGTATAATAGACTTTTAAGCAAATGAAATCAAAAGAGATGGGGAAGGACACTTCATATTCATTAAAGGAAAATTTACTCAGAGAAAGTCTCAAATCTATGCCATCTAAGGGCAAACTCATTCAGAAACCTTCCTAATGTTCAAAATACACATTGAACAATACTGGGAGATATCCATACTCTGCTCTCACCAATGGACAGGTCATTGAACCAGGAACTAAACAGGCACACAGTGAACACAGTAAAAATAACAGAAGTTATGAACCAAATGGATTTAACAGATATTTACAGAACATTTAACCACAAAACAATAGAATATACCTCTTCTAAGCACCTCATGATAACTTCTACAAAACTGACTGTATAATCAGACACAAACAAGCTTCAACAGATACAAGAAAATTGACATAATCCCATGTTTTCTATCAGATCACCACAGACTAAGGCTGGAATTCAATATAAACAATAGCATCAGAAAGCCCACATACACATAGGAACTAAACAACATTCTGATGAACGATAACTTGGTCAGAGAATAAATCAAAGAAAAAATTAAGAACTTTCTAGAATTCAATGAAAATGAAAGTATAGCACACTCAAACACCATGAAACCAGTGGTCAGATGAAAATTCATAACACTAAATGCCTGCATAAAGAAACTGGAGAGATCCTACAGAAGAGTCTTAGCAACGCACATGAAAGCTCTAGAACAAAAAGATACAAACCCACAAAAGAGGAGTAGATGGCAGAAAGTAATTAAACACAGGGATAAATCAATCAATTAGAAACAAATGAACAATACAAACAATTATCAATACTGTGTTGGTTCTTTGAGAAAAACAAGAAGATTAGATATACTCTTAGCTAAACGAACTAAAAGCAAGTATCCATATCTGTGAGGGGTCATTTCTGGGTCTTCGATTCAATTCCATTGATCAGCATGTCTTTGTACCAATACTGTTGTTGTTTTTCCACTATTTCTCTATAGTACAAGTTGAGGTCCGGTATGGTGATTTGTCCCAAATTTCTTTTATTATTTAGGGTTTTTTGACTATCCTAGATTTTTTGTTTCATATGAAGGTGAAAATTGCTATTTCAAGGTCTATAAAACTTTGTTGTATTTTGATGGGTATTGCATTAAATCTGTGCTTTTGGTAAAATGGCCAAGTTCACTAAGTTATTTCTACCTATCCATAAACATGGGAGATCTTTCCATCTTCAGATGTTTTCTAAAATGTCTTTCTTCAGAGACATAGATTTCTTATCATACAAACATGATACTTGCTTGATTAGAGTTATCTCAAGATATTGTGTATTTTTCATGGCTTTTTTAAAGGATCTAGATTCCCTTATATCTTTCCTGGTGGTTTTATACTTTGTATAAAGGAAGGTTACTTATTTCTTTGAGTTCACTTTGTATTCAGCCACGTTGCTGAAGGTGTTTATCAACTGTAGTTATTCACTGGTATAAGGTTTGAGTTTGCTTATGTAGACCATCATCTGCCAATTGCAATACTTTAACTTCTTTTCCAATTTGTATTGTCTTGGTCTCCTTTCAATTTCTTACTGATCTGGCTAGAACTATACTTACTATATAGAGATAGAATGGACAGCCTTCCTTTGTCCCTGATTTTAGTGAAATTGCTTTAAGATCCTCTCTGTTTTGTTGATGAAGGTATGCTATTTGGTTGCTGTGTATTTCTTTGATTGTGTTTAGGTATGTACCTTTTATCCCTGATCATCTCTCATACTTTTAGCATGATGGGGTGATGGGATATTGGATTGTTCAAAAGTGTTTTTCAGCATCTAATCAGATGATCATGTGGATAAATAGATCTGAAGTTCTCTATCTTTGTGTGACTTATATATCAGGGTGATTGTGGCTTCATTGAATAGGTTTTTCTGTGTTCCTTCTGTTTTTATTCTGTGAATTGTTTGAGAAGTATTGGTGTCAACTATTCCTTGAATGTCTGGTAGAATTCTGCACTAAGACCATCTGGCCCTGGACGTTTTTTAAATTTAATTTAATTTAATATGATTTTTGGGTTGTTAGACTTTTAATGAGTACTTTTCTTTCTTTAGGGATTATGTGCTATTTAAATAGTTTACCTAATCTTGATTTTACTTTGCTAAGTTTTATCTTTATGTGATGTCATCCATTTCATTAAGACTTTCCAATTTTGTTAAGTAGTTTTTTGAAATAAGATTTAATAAGCCTTTGAATTTCTTCACTGTCAGTTGTTATTTTCCTCTTTCTATTTCTGATATTTTAACTAGATATTGTCTCTTGCTGTGAGCAAGGCTGTCTGGAGTAGGTTGAAATGAGACGCAGAATTAGTCTCAGGTGTGGCTTTATAGACTGATGGTCTCACAACTTTCTAGTTCTCTATACTGAATGCTGATGATAACTGCTAGGGGGACAAAAACTTTCTTGCTCATTCTAGGGGTTAAAATCTGCTGCCTTAGGTAATTCACACCTGTAGCCTAACAGCATCTGATTAAGTAATGTAACCTTTGTTCTATCTACTCAGGAATTGCATGGCTCTCTATCTTTCAGACTGCTAATTGAAGTTGCAGGAAAAAAAAAAGAGAGAGACACTTTGAAATTGATCAGAGGTGTGTAGCAATGGGGGATGGAGAACTGGGGGAGGGTAGCAACCAGAAAATTCCAGATGCCAGGAAAGCAAAAGCCTCCCAGGATCTCACCTGGATGACATTAGCTGAAATACTCCACAAAGGGGTAAGGAGAACCTGTAGAGAGGTTAGGCATCCCTCCCCCTTGAAAAATGGGGCCACCCACCCATGTCCAAAATTTTAACTCAGAATGGATCTTGTCTAAAGAAAATTTAGAGACAAAGAGACTGACTTCATCCTGAGATGAAGTCTCTTTGGAACCTTGCAAATGAGCCCATCCATCATAGACTGTGTAAATGTTGCGGGTCATCTACAGGAAGTCTACCTGCTAGGCTTAGATGGCTGCTGAGAAAATGAAAAAAAAGACTCAAATGTCTTAGATTGTTAAGAATTTTTGTATGATGATAGATATTTTAAAGTTATTAAGACCTATTTAGATTAACAATAATATAAGATATATGTCTAACTGTTTATATCTTTGCTGAATGCACAACACCAAGATGCTAAATGACTTAGATAAGTAACAGCATATGTTTTCAGGTACACCACGGAAAGCTTACCCAAGGTCAGGTATTTAAACTTATGCCACAATCACTTAGAGGCTTGAAGAAGATTCTTGCTTCCTAAAATGGAAATAAGCTCAAATCAACAGTTTTACATGGCATTGCCTTATCATAGTGAAAACCCATGGCTTTATCCTTGGACCTAAATATTTTACCTTGAACACAAATTTCCTCTTCTTATCTCTGGGAGGAGAAACTTGTGCCCCTTCCATTTGTAAAGGACTGTTACTTCTTAACCTATCAAAGTCAATGAGGTCCACTAGGACTTGTTTCCCTGAAAGACAAACTTGGCTGATTGGAATTAACATTGTTTCTTTTCAAACCATAGAGTGGCTACTTTTGTTTCTTTACTGTGCCCAAATTCAGGATTTGAAAACTCAAAAGTCTCTTGGTGGACTGTTCAATTTTAAAATAAAAGAGCCACAGCTTATAATTTTGAAGGCTTAAGCTAAATTTCTTGTTTTTCTAAAAGCTACTTTTGTAGACTATTAAGGGTAATTTAAAAAAAAACTTGTTTATAATGAATTGATTTAATTGCATAATCTAATTAAACAGTCACATTATAAATGTTCAAGTCCTTTCATGCATTCAGAGCTGTTCTTTTAGTCATATTCACAATGGATGCAAACAATAAGAATTACAAGGTTTACTTTGCCTTCTATTTATATTTTCCAGGATAAACATACGATGATTAACAAGAAATAAGCAAAGGTCACCTGTTTAGATATACCTTGGACAGAAAGACTGTGCTCAAACACTTCAGAGATATTCAGAATATAGCATTTTAGATGTTTTAATATCAAAAATGTTTTTGTAATAGACACATCAGGTCCTAGCAGCTTTCTTTCTCTCCTCCAAAGAAGATGATTGGGAAAATGGACCTTAACCTTATGCCAAATGTTTCAAAAGTAGCAACTGTGTTTCAAAAGTAGCAACTGTGTTATAAACTCTCATAACTTTGCAGATAGCACACAGTCAAAACTGTCAACAAGTAGAACACTAGATTATTGATTGCTCCACTTTGCCTAGAGAAAGTAGGACATTCTCTCCAAGTTTTTAATACACAGTAAAGTCTGTAAGATCTTCTGGGCCTGGCTACCAAAGAGCGGTGACTCCAATGACACAGATAAACCTTTGGTGACAGTCTATGTAGCCATTAATTCTGTGTAAATTTTGTTAGATTCAGAAGCAGCTTGCTACATATCTGCTGCTGACTCTGGGGAAACATATCACTCTCATGTCTTTGCTCTTTTACAGACAAGTCTCCTGATAGACTTAAATGTTCATAAGCCTAATATTAATCAATGAACCCGGTTCTGCTTATATTATCATAGTTAAAAGCTCAAAATATTAAATTTCCTTTGGTTGTCTTCTAAGTATAAAGTTAAAAAGCATGCTTCATTCTTCTCTTCTGACAAAAAAAATACTCTACAGATAACACACCAAGAAAAGATAGATAGTAGGAGTAATTTGTTCAAAGTTGTAAAATATAAATGAACTGGATATTGTAAATATAATTTTTATTCTGATATTTCTCATAATTATTCTTACTGTATATAATGTCCTACTGTGAGAGATAAAGCCCTTTTTCAGAGTAAAAAGGGGAGATGTTTTATTTATGGTGTCAACTGACTACGAATGTGTATACCTGTCTTAAAACTTGTAAATTGTGATGCTGACATGTTAGTTGCTGGCAAGATATATCGTGTTGTCATTTCTGTAACTCATAATTACTGCTTTCTCTGTAAAAATGTTTGTGACTTCCTTGTCTGTCAAAAAAAGGACATGATTTTCTGAGATTACCATGTTTAAATGTTAAAGGCAACCTTCTGTGGAATACACAAAAAGGCAACACTACTGGGCAGAGTCCTGCAAATGTTTTGTTTATGGTGAGAAAACTGAGGAATATCTTATACTAGGTTTTTTTTTTTTGTTATTTTTCTTGTTTGTTTGTTTTGCTTTTGTTTTCCTTGTTTTTTTGGTGTGTGTGTGGATAAAAAAAAAGATGTCATTTAATAAAGAAAGATGTATCTGTGTCATGGAATGCAGAAAAATGGTAGGAATGCAGGGATGCAGAAAAGGGATAATGAATGATGGAAGATTGACAGAGCACTGACATAAGCAGAGAGTGATCCACTTGGTAGATGCACAGTGACAAATGAGTCAGGACCAGAATGTTAGCTGAGAAACTGAGCTAGCAAAAATATCAACAATATTATACAGATGTCTCTGTGTCTTTATTATTAAGCCGCAAATGGGACCCCCCAAAAGCCCTGCAATATATTAGTTTTGGGTGGATATACCTGCAATGCTTTCATTTTGGTCCTTTCCTTTTTCATGTAATTGGGCTATTCTGATATAACATGAGGGGAGCAGCTTAAATTGTTTTCATATAAAAAGTTTCTTGCTTCATATTTTATGCAATTCATTCCAAGAGCGTGTCAACCCTAATCTTTGTACCAATGGCTGAAACCATAGTGCCTTTGGCTAGTAAAGAATATGCGCAAACTTGTATTCTAGATTGTTTTTCATTTGAATAGAGGGCCTCAGCAGTAGAGCCTGAGAACAACAGGTTAAAAATTCCCAATAGGTAAGAAGGCAACAGAAAACTTTTGAAATAATTAGTGTGACAGCCTCGCTCATGAACAAAGTTAAAAACAACCTTGGTCACAAAAACACGACCTTAGCATGAATATATATATATATATATATATATATATATATATATATATACACATATATACATATATATTAGAAACTGTGTGATCTGCATCAAGCAAGCCAATGTATCAATAAGATGTTCTATTGGATTTTTATTTCCTGGTTCTTACAGATTCCCAAATTTGTCTTTGCCTTTATGACTATGAATATCAGTCTGTGCTTTTACAAAACCCCTGAAGATTTTCACCATGAAGGAGATGTTGTCATAGGTGCATTTTTTCCGATTCATACTTACTACTCTCCAAACAAAGTTCCGCATCCATTTCTCCCATACCAATATATGGACAATTATTTACAGTAAGTACAATTACTCATTTTTAATGTTTAGAATTCTTATAACTTAGTAGGTGTGGTTATTAAAATATACTAATACTCTTTTAATGTAACAACTTCTCTTATAGATATTCTAAAATCTGTTCTTTAAACTTATTATAACTTTTGCCTGTTTCCTCTCTCAGGTAGAATGAAATGGTATCTTTGTGTTTATTCATTTTAGTTTCTTCATTTGATTTATAAAGTATACCTTTTCTTTACAATTGCTGCTATACTAAACTGTAAGAATAGTTTTCAATAGTAAGGTCTCAAGGAAGGATAAATTGATCGAAGCCTGACCTTGTTGCTCCTATTCTGTGTGTTTTCTTGTGATTATTTCACTAAATGCAGTAGGTGCTGAGTGTGTATTGTGCTGCTTGATTGAAGAGACTGTGTTTTGGTACATGCAGCTGATTCCAAACTTAGTGTGTCACATTTAGAAGTGTTTGTTTGAATTTTTATTGTCTGCTTCCCAGTGTTTGCCTATCTATGCTGTCTGTTTGCATTATTTTCATTTTCATGGCTGTACTTACCAAGACATCATGGCTATGAGAGGGTCATCTTTTGGCTCTTTAACTTTTTATGAAATATTCCAGACGGATGGATAGTATCAGACAGGTCTTTATGAATTAAAAAGTAATATTTCTCTATGTTTCCTAATAAAGAAGACAAAATGTATTTATCCCAATCAGACCTGCGAATCCCATTAAGATCATCTTCTATCTGTACTTATCCAGAAAGTAGGGTACTTAAATAGAACATAAACACTTAGAAAAATCTTTAAACTCATAAGAAAACCTGTTGGGAGTTAAGAAGTAAAAAATAATCAAAAGAAATAGAGATGTGAAAGTAAATTATGCTCAGTTTGACAATAATATGTGTTTGGTAAAATCATAGTGATATATTAAGAATTGCATCAAACATAGTGGAGAAGAACGAAAGTTTAGTTATGAATGCATATTGAATATTATGTTACCCTGAGGGATTTATTTTTGAAAATTTAAAATAGCAAATATGGCTATGGAAAATTTGATTTTTACATGAAATACTTGATTGTCAGTCTATTTATTTTAGAGAATCATATATTGTCTCAAAAAAAATCACAACATATTCTCAAATGCTTATCAGATGTTGGGGAATCTCTTTTATTTTATTATAATTAATGTTCCTTGTAACTTCACTATTCCTGTGTCCTTTACTCTCAGCAATTCAGGCAAAGAATATAACTTTTGTTCTGTGAGCATTAGTGTTTGTCTTGTTCATTGTAAATAAGTGTTTTTCCCTGTCACAAATATTTAACTTGTCATTATGTGAGAAAAAAATTTATGACAGAAATGTACTGACTTTTATTATAAAAAATTAACAATATTATCTCATACAATGCATTGACTAAGTATAACTTTTCATATAGAATTGACCACAAAAAGGTACACATCTTACAAAGCTGAAAACATTCTTTTATCTTTCTTTCTTTTTTTTTTTTTTGGATATTTTCTTTATTTACATGAACATTTCTCCTTTCCCAGGTTCCCCTCCAAAAAACAAACAAACAAACAAACAAACAAACAAAAACAACAAGAACAAACCACTTTTGCCTCCCCCTCTCCATGCCTGCCACCCCACCCTCTCCCACTTATTGGCCCTGGCATTCCCCTACACTGAGGCACAAAACTTTCACAAGTCCGAGGTCCTTTCCTCATATAGATGATTGAATTTGCGATCCTCTACTATACATATGCTGCCAGAACATTCAGTCCCACCATGATTGGTGGTTGGTTCCTGGGAGCTCTGAGGGTACTAGTTAGTAATTGTTGTTCGTCCTAAGGGGCTGCAAACCCTTCAGCTCTATAGAACCTTTCCCTAACTCCTTCATTGGGGACCATGTACTCAATTCAATGAGTGGCTGTGAGCCTCTACATCTGTATTGGTCAGATATTGTCAGTGCCTCTCAGTAGATAGCTATATTTAGGCTGGCTTGTCCTTCCTTCAGTCTCTGCTCCATAGTTAATCTCTGCCAATCCTTCTGTGGGTATTTGGTTCCTCTTTTTAAGAAGGAATGAAATGTCCACCTTTTGGTCTTCCTTCTTCTTAAGTTTCTTATGGTTTGTGGGTTGTTTTTCCTGTATTACAAAATTCTGGGCTAATAACGATTTATCAGAGAATGCATACTATGTGTGTTCTTTTGTGATTGTGTTACCTCACTCAGGATGTTACTCTACAGATCCATCAATTTCCCTAAGAATTTCATAAATTCATTGATTTTATTAGCTGAGTAGTACTCCATTGTGTAGATGTACCACAGTTTCTGCATCCATTCTTCGGTTGAGGGACATCTGGGTTGTTTCCAGTTTCTGGCTATTATAAATAAGGCTGCTATGAACATGGTGGAGCATGGGCCCTTATTACATGTTGGAGCATCTTTTGGGTATATGCCCAGGAGTGGTATGGCTGGGTCCTCTGGTAGAACTATGTCCAATTTCCAGAGGAACCGCCAAACTCATTTCCAGAGTGGTTGTACCAGTTTGAAATCCCACCAGAAGTGAAGTAGTGTTCCTCTTTCTCCACAACCTCTCCAGCATCTGTTGTCATCTGAGTCTTTTATCCTAGCCAATCTGACTGGTATGAGGTGGAATCTCAGAGTTGTTTTGATTTGCATTTCCCAGATGACTAAGGATGTTGCACATTTCCTTAGGTGCTTCTCAGGCATTTGGGGTTCATCAGTTGAGAATTCTTTGTTTAGCTCTATGCCCCATTTTTTAATAGGGTTATTTAGTTCTCTGAAGTCTAACTTCTTGAGTTCTTTGTATACATTGGATATTAGCCCTCTATCAGATATAGGGTTGGTAAAGATCTTTTCCCAATTTGTTGGTTGCTGTTTTGTCCTATTGACAGTGTCTTTTGCATTACAGAAGAGTTGCAACTTTAAGAGGTCCCATTTGTCAATTCTTGATCTTAGAGCAGAAGCTATTGGCATTCTCTTCAGGAAATTTTCCCCTGTGCCTATTTGCTCGAGGTCCTTCCCAACTGTATTTTCTATTAGTTTCAATGTATCTGGTTTGATGTGGAGGTCCCTGATCCACTCGGACATGAGCTTTGTACAAAGAGAAAGGAATGGGTCGATTTGCATTTTTCTACATGTTGACCACCAGTTGAGCCAGCATCATCTGTTGAAAATGCTGTCTTTTTTCCACTGTATGGTTTTAGCTCCTTTGTCAACGATCAAGTGACCATAGTGCATGGGTTCATTTCTGGGTCTTCAATTCTGTTCCATGATCTACCTGCCTGTCACTGTACCAATACCATGCAGTTTTTTTCACAATTGCTCTGTAGTACAGCTTAAGGTCTGGGATTGTGATTCCACCAGAAGTTCCTTTATTGTTGAGAATAGTTTTGGCTATCCTGGGTCTTTTGTTATTCCAGATGAATTTGCAAATTGCTCTTTCTAAGTCTGTGAAGAATTGAGTTGGACTTTTGATGGGGATTGCATTGACTCTGTAGATTGCCTTCGGTAAGATGGCCATTTTTACTATATTAATCCTGTCAATCCATGAGCATGGGAGATCTTTCCATCTTCTGAGATCTTCTTCGATTTCCTTCTTCAGAGACTTGAAGTTCTTGTCAAACAGAT
>JADRCD010157931.1:0-10597 GCA_019843815.1 Montemys delectorum
GAGAGAGAGAGAGAGAGAGAGAGAGAGAGAGAGAGAATGAGTGTGTAAGTATGAGGGCATGTGTGTGAGTGTGTGTGTTATTAGAGATGGAACTCAGGTCTCTGTAAATGTGTGACAAGAGCTCCATCAGTGAGTTATTTCCGCAGACCTTTATGGAGAATTGATACTCTTGTGGCAAATTTGCTCCCTGAACATTGAAGTTTATCTATTCAAACGTAGGTAGTTGGTTTCAGAAGACATTATAATATACCTGAAATCCTTTTGTGGGATGTAAAACAGAAGTCAACATTATCTATGTATATCATCATTACCATAGAGAAATGAATTTTTAAAAACCTTAAATTTAGTGTTGCTTGGTGTTTATTTATACTTAAAACTATCAATGGTTTTCATTGGTGAAAATCAGTATTTGCAATTTATGTATTACTGATCATTGCTACTATATTTAGCTATGATGTCCCAGACTTGAAGTTGATCATTTCATTTCCAAATTGACAGATGAGAATTTAAGATCACTCTATACAGGTGTGGCACTGTTTGAGAAAGATTCTCTTCACTGTACACCACCACAAGTAGCAAACTGGTGTCCAGCAAGCTTCCAAGCATCTTGTCCAAGCCAGCAATGTCACCCTAGGATCCCTGACATCACAGATGTGAGCTATCCTGGCAACTTCACCTGGGCTTTTTGAGGCCCAAATCAGGTCCTCACACTGCATGGCAAGTTCTGTACCCACAGAGCCATCTCCCCAGCCCCATATTTGACTTATTTTAATAATACAAGTACTCCAGTTTGAAACTATAAAATAAATTTGTGCTGTCTAGTTTTATGTCAACTTGACACAAGCTAAACTCATCTGAGAGAAAGGAATATCAATTAAAAATAAAATGCCTCCATAAAAATCAGGCTGTAGGCAAACCCGGAGATCATTCTCTCTCATTCTCTCTCTCTCTCTCTCTCTCTCTCTCTCTCTCTCTCTCGCTCGCTCGCTCGCTCGCTCTTTTTTAGTAATTTATTTTTATTTTATTTGTATTGATGTTTTGCCTGAATGTACATCTGTGTTACAGTGTTAGGTCTTGGAGTTACAGACAGTTGTAAAGTGCCATGTGGTGCTGGGAATTGAACCTGGGTCCTCTGGAAGACCAATCAGTGCTTTTAACTGCTGAGCCATCTCTCCAGCTCCAGAGCATTTTTTCTTTTTCTTTTTCTTCTTTTTTTTTTTTTTTTTTTTTGGGGGTTATTAGATATTTTCTTTATTTACATTTCAAATGTTATCCCCTTTCCTGGTTTCCCCTCAGAAAATCCCCGATCCCCTTCGTGCTCCCCCCTGCTCACCCACCCACCCACTCCCGCTTCCTGGCCCTGGCATTCCCCTACACTGGGGCATAGAGCTTTCACAGGACCAAGGTCCTCTCCTCCCATTGATGGCCAACTAGACCATCCTCTGCTATATATATGCAGCTGGAGCCATGAGTCACACCATGAGTACTCTTTGGTTGGGGTTTAGTCTTTGGGAGCTCTGGGGGTACTAGTTGGTTCATATTGTTGTTCCTCCTATGGTGCTGCAAAACCCTTTAGCTCCTTGGATCCTTTCGCTAGCTCCTCCATTGGGGACCCTGTGCTCAGTCCAATGGTTGGTTGCGAGCCTCCACCTCTGTATTTGTCAAGCACTGGTAGAGCCTCTCAGAAGACAGCTATAACAAGCTTCTGTTAGCAAGCACTTGTTAGCATCCACAATAGTGTCTGGGTTTGGGGACTATATATGGAATGAGGAAGGACATATAGCCTATTGTGGGTAGCTCCACCCCTGGGCTGGTGGTTCTGAGTTCTACAAGACAGGAGGCTGAGCAAGTTAGTAAGCAGAACTCCTTCACAGCCTCTGCATCAGCTCCTGCTTCCATGTTCCGATCTGTTTGAGTTCCTACCTTGGCTTCCCTCAATAGACTGTGATTCAGCACCTGTAAGTTGAATAAACCCGTTCCTCCCCAAGTTAGTCATTGTGTTTCATAACAGCTAGAGTAACCCTCACTAAGACAAAATTGTACAGCATTCTTTATAGTAAGTGTGCTTCAAATATAGCTATTTTAGTTGAGAATTTTTAAGAGGTCCCATGAAAATTAAGCTGTATATTCCCAAGAAAACTGACTTTATTTTTGGAATAAGAACATTCATTCATTCAAAATATCTTTTTCAACAAACAACTGCCAAGCATTGTGCCATCTAGAAGAAATATAATGCATAGCAGAATTGGCCACAGCAATTCAGCTGAAATTACACAAGGAGATGAGAAGCTATTTGAAGGAAATATAGACTGGTATATCAGATTAATTTCTTGAAAAGATATCAAAAAGCAAGCAGAGACATAAAAGGATTGCACAAAGAAAACATTAGGAGGTTATCTATCAAAATAATCTCATTGAATGGAAGCCTGCAGACAAGATTATCAGTGGGATTAGAGAAATGTGAACTTGCTTGATATTTGGAATTCTATTCTATTAAAATCAACTGGCCCTCCCTAGCTATCTGATGTGACAAGCAAAGAAGAGAAGGAGAATGAGGAAGCAGCTTGCTAAGGAGGCAAGAACCAGAAAACTGGAATGCCCATGATCTCTACACAGAAGCACCCAGCAGGAAGAAATTAGGGTAGAAATAAGATTCAGCAGAAAATAGGATTTGAGTATAGATTTTCAAATCAGATTTATACTGTTTGTTTGTATTTTTAAAAAGTGGGGGGAGGCCTAAGAGTAGATAGGGTTACTGTGGAGTTCCTGAACAAAAGAACAGCCTAGGTCAGAACTCAAGGTCACTCTAATTCTAGGTCAGACAAAAGCCATAGCACATTAGCCTTTAGACTATCGTTCACACATATGGGTCACAGAATAACTCCCTTGCAGAAGACATCAAACATGAGGGAACATTATTATTTATGGCCCAACTACATGTCAACTGTCTCTTCATACATACTCAAATAGTGCTCATAGCAACCCTGGGAGACAAATGTCCACACTATAAGGAAATGGCCAAAAAACAAACATGTCACATCACAAAGGCATGGCAACCCAGAGCTAAACTGTAATCCTAGAATTTCGGTGATTTTGCCTAAACTTAATAACTTGGTATCCAAAAGAATCTACTGTTAAATTTTTAAATTATTCCTTAGAATTAGCTTTTATTCATATAAATTTCAAATGAAAAAATAATCTAATTTATTTTATTTTTGCAGCTTTATCTTTATTATATGAATATTTTGCTGTGCCCTCCCCCAGCCTCAGTGGGCTGAACCAGACTTTGTCTTTGCCACAGAGCAGCTAGCTAGCCCACTTGGGTGGAGTTCCTGAGATAAAGAAAGCCCTTTTGTCCACCCTCTTCTCTGCCTCTTTGGAAGTTCCTGCTAGGAGCCACACCTCACTGAGCTGCTTCACCTGCCTTCCCAACAGAACAACAAGATGCAGTTTACTGGGGGATGGATTCCCTGTCTATATATTCTCAGATTCTGAAAACACATTGGACCTTGATCTGAACCTTTGACTTGATCTGGTTATTTCTCTCGAAGTCCGATTCCCCTATTTTCCCCCAGGCCCCTGCCTCTCTTTCAGGAACCCGGTTTGCATAGCTGCTGACCACTACATTTTGCCTGCATGTATGTCTGTTCACCACATGTGCCTGGTCCCTGTGGATGTCAGAAGAGGGTATCAGATCCCCTGGAACAGGAATTACAGACAGGCAGTTGTAAGCTGTTGCTAGGAATTGAACCTGAGACCTCTGCAAGAACAGCCAGAGCTCTTAACTACTGTACCACCTCTCCAACCCCTAGTATTATCCAAGTTATTTTATAGTTAAAGAAATTAATGAGTTTAAAGATTAAGAAATGTTATTAAAAGACAATATCTCATTTCTCTAAAGTTGTATATTAACTAATAATTTGCAAGAATCAAAACTGAGTTACCTTTATATCTGATACTGATAGTAGGACAATCAGTTTGAGTTGTTTTTTTCTAATAAAAACGTATAAAGCTCATTAACTACTGTCTCTCAGGTAGCCTCTCCTCTTATCCAGTTACATATTAAAAGCCAAGTAATAACAAAGAATATATCTGTGATCATAAACTAGTCCCGTGAAAGCAATGACTGAATCAAAAGGATCCATTATATTTGACTTACTTTTCAGTCACCAGTGACTCACACAAGACAACATATTATTGACAATATTATGTGTTTTAAAGTAAAAATGTATCAACAAGCTACTATGTACTTTTAAAAAAGGTTTCCAAATACTTCATACTAAGACATAATTTTAAAAATCAGTTATGACTGAGTATTAACTTTATAGTTCCAATATGACCATCAACAAGAGGTAGTCCTTGGGCTGGGGAGAGAGCTTAGTAGGTAAAAGAGTTTGCCATGTAAGAAAGAGGCCCTGCGTTCAATCCCTAGTATCTATGCAGAAAACTGGGTGTGGTGGTACATGCTTGAAATCCCAGAAGAAACAAGTAGAACCCAATCTGGAGGATGGCTGGGAAGCACAGTCTAATTGGCAAACTCAGTTTCCAGTGAATGACCCGTCTCAAAAAGTAGACCTCCTCTGAGGAACTACAATCCAAGGATGGATGGCCTCTGACTGCTACACATAGACACACAAAATATGGTCCTAACAAAATAACTTTTCATATACTTTATGCTTCCTTGATCTGTCTTAGTAAACAGATTTCCTTGTATATGTATGTGCTCATGGGGAGCAAACGCAGGTCCTGAGGCTTGGTGGCAAGCATCTTTACCAGCTAAGCCATCTTGCTAGACCCGTCTTTGAATTTAAACAATACAGGCTCTCTCATATACACACATAAACACACTCAAAAATTTTATTACTAATTTTTAGTTACATCACATACAGTTTCCAATATCATTTCCACCAATTACAATTAAGCAACATCAATGAAATAGGTACATTTCATACACAAACCGCATTGCCATATGTAAGACTCAAAAATAAAGTTCCAAAGATATCTTTTTTCCTGAAGAACAAACCTCTTTCACAATGCCCTACAAAAAAAAGATATATTAAAATTAGTCCCACACATATAGTACCGTACCTAAGGATGCAGTACCATACCTAAGGATCCCTTGGGCTGCTGGCTGTTTGGTGGTATGTTCTCCTTTGCCATAGAGATTAATATTTTACTGTTTGCAGAGAGTTTCTCTGATGCCTTTCCCTGCAAAAGACATGATACTTACTTACAAATTGAAGAGAGAGAACTCCACAAAAGATACAATTCAACTTATTTGACATACTAAATAACTTAGAAAAAAATTACACAGCACAGAAATTGAAGTGTAAAGTTTGAGAAATCAACCAAAATTACTTATATACTATAACAGCTGTTCTGATACCTAATTCATCCTCTTAAAAATGAATCCTATTAAGCGCATTGGGCCAGACACTAGAAACTAAGAGTGAAAAACAAAACTGGGAAGCTTCTATTATTGGGCCAGGAGGCTAGGGGGTGGGCTGGAGATGCAAAACAAATGGAGTTCTTAGTTATGTAATGCTGTGCTTACATGTAATATTTACATAGTCATGATATGTAAAGAGTGGAGATGGGGGATGGCTCAGTCAGTGAAGTGCCCTCTGTCTGAGGACCTGAGTTTGTATTCCCAACACTCATGTAAAAGCTGGGCCCAGCAGCATGTGTCTGTAACCCATTCTCTGAGAGACCAGAGACAGACAGATCTTGAAGTTCATCAGCCAGGTAGCACAACAAATTCTAGAAATTCCAGGTTGAGTGAAAGGCCTCCATCTCAAAAAGAAGGTGGCAGCAATCAAGGAAGACATCTATTGTGACATCAGGCTTCCTTCCGTACATACTCAAACCACATGTAAGTGCGGACACCCCATATGAACATATACAACAGACACTCAGATGCTCACGCTTATAGGGAGGGACTATAAAGACAAGATAGAGCAAGAGTAAAAGACCCAGAGATGCTGGGGGGCACGGGGACCACAAGACCTCAACAAGCAATGACTCTTGAACTGGTATATAAAGACTGAATAAAAGGTGTACGGTAATATGCTCAAACATGCACACTCACCCTCCATATCAAGTAACTGTGAGCATGCCCTGCCACTGGATGAGTATAGCAATTTAAATCCATCCCTTTGTCTACTTGAACAAATCATTTAACTCCTCTAGCCTCACTTTCTTGATCTCCGGAACAAAACAAATAAAAATAAAACATTCCTACTTCATAAAGATGACCTGAATAGAGAAAATGCTACACACTATGTGTGGGGCAGTGGGCTATTCTGACAGCCGGGGTCCAGTAGAGCTGCCACCTGAGAACCCCGGAGACCCACTGAGCAGAGTAAATTTGTTCACAAGGGACTGTAGGCATTTGGTGATAGCTCCTGAGATGATGGCTCAGATTTCAGCCCACACCCCTCACAGCTGCCCCTGCAGATGTGTGCTCTCTCAGGCAGACATTGCCTCAAACTCCCAGCATTCTAGCTGGACCCTACACCCAGTCTTCTGACCACAAGCCAGACATGCCACGCCCCATACAATAAGAGGGGAGGTTTGCCCCCTCCTCACTCTCTTGTTCTTCCCTCTCTCACTCTTTCTCTCTCTCTCTCTTGCTCTCTCTCTCCTCTGCTCTTTGTTCTCTTCTCTTGCTTTCCTCCTCTCCTCTCTCTCTCTTCCTCTCCTTTCCTTCCCTTTACTTAACCAGCATATTTTCTCCTTCCTACAATAAATAACTCATTTATACATTGCCTCCTTTTTAACTAAGGCACTGTGCAGCAACAGGTCAGCACTGGAGAGAGACAGAGACCCGGACTGCAGCTTAGGCCCCTGCCTTTGGAACAACATATAGTGGAGGATGGGGGGGGGGGGGGTGCTCAGCAGCAGGCCCTATCCAGGGATAGACAGAGCCTCAGCCAGGCCGAAGCCTAGGCCCTTGCCTTTGGAACAACAACCATGGGATTAAATGGGTACACCCTAAATTCAATTTAATGAAACACGTTAAAAGACAATTACTAATCTTGCCTTCATCTCCATGTAAGGTGGATCACTTTCCAATTCTGCTTTGTCTTTGGCCAGTTTAGCTTTTTGTTCTTCAATAAATTCATCCAAGCTATCTGCCATTTTGTAGATTCTGAAAAAAAAGACTTCAGTGAGCACAATGATATTGCAGTGGCTTTAGCTAAGTATTAAGGCAAGGTCATATTTAGTCCACATTTAGTATTTAATCTCAATTATCATATTGTGAACTTCATACTGAAGCATGAACATAAATACCATCTGTCTGTTCCTCTTCAATTTCCCAGAATAGGCTACAATGCAGGTTAATGTACAGAAAAAGAAATATGATCAAAGTACTTTATATGCATGCATGGAAACTTCACAATGAAACATTGTATACAATTATATGATAACTAAAAAAAAGTAGTAACAAATGAAATCAGCAGCCACTACCACAGTCCATAGTCACGCAATCAAAGAACAAAAGGAAATAAAAAGCTTAAATCTTTAAAATACTTTTCTCTAAAAACTATTTTAAATTAATTGTAAGCCAGGCAGTGGTTGGGGCACACCTCTTTAATCTTAGCACTCAGAGGCAGAAACAGGCAGATGTCTGAGTTCAAGGCCAGAGAAACCCTGTCTCAAAAAAAAAAAAAAAAAAAAGTACTATATTATAATTAATATATTAATAAAGAATAATAATATAACCCTTTTTGATAGCCTAAAACTAAGTAGCTGAACTTGTCCTAAGAACAATTTCCCAGATAGTAAGGGCATATGTGTGCATAAAATAGGCATAGGATAACATTTGCCTTATTCAAACAGTAAAAATCACATACATGCCAGGCTATAGATATAAGATGGTAATGAGACACTGCTGGAAAACCAGCCATGATGAAGGCTGGGGTTGGTAGTGCTCACTCATCATCTGAATCCTAGCACTTGGAAGCAGAGGCAAATGTATCTCTGTAAGTTGGACCAGGCAGCCTGCTCTACACATTGATCTAGGCTAACCAAGGCTACATGGTAAGGCTCCCTCCCCCAATACCCCCAAAAAACAACAACAACAAAAGAACAAAGTGTCATGAGCAGGAGAGCCCATGGATAACCTCACTCATCTCTAATGTGATGAGAACAGCAAGTGCAGGAGCCATGCTAAAAAGCTGTGGATCTTTTTCCTGGGCTTAGCATCGGTTTAAGAGTTTGCCCATAGGCTGCCTCCCTTGTGTTTAACTTTAAAAGCAAGCCTTATTCTGAGACCCAATGTCCAACTCTCCTGACAGAGTAAGAACCCACAGAGTCAACAACATAGGAGTTTTCCCCTCTACAGTCACTCCTCCCCTGAACTCAAAGAACTAATCATGTCTTATCTGCTGCTATAATTGTCTAACTTGAAAGGTTCACATATATGGATCATATGTAAGCTACACAGGAGAGTCAGTTTGAGATTGTTTTCTCTATGTTCTGCAAGCCAAGCATAAGGTGTCCTCAGCAATGGAGTGTTACCACCTAGCTGTGTTTGGCAACCAAGGCAAAAGACTTTCTTTCTGAGAAACCTTCATGAGCACAAATTCGTGGGTATACTCCTGTCTAGCACTGAGATTTTCAGTTAATAATGTTTGTCTCTGAGAGAACAACAGCCCATCCACTCAAAGAACCTCCTATCCAAACTCCTTTTTCTAAAAAATTCCACTTTGTAATTAGCTTAGATGATGTTATGCAGACCACTAGGAGCAGGGTGGCCATCCATGGACCTACCCAGCACCAGACCCTGATAGCCAAGATATGCCCACTACGGCAATTAGTAACATGACTGTTATGAAGGGATAACCAACCACTTTCTTCTTGGATCTGAGGCCTGTTGAACAGAGTAAATCAATGCCTAGTATTGTAAAGCTGGTCAAGAGGCCATGGCTAAGGAAAGTCAAAGGAGGGACTATACTATGGTTATTGTGCTAAACAGATATGCTAACTGCCTGCTAACTATGTACATTCATACACACAGATCTGTGTGGCTATGCACTTTAGTCAGAGACGCTTCTTTCTCTGCAGGGGTTGTTGTTAACATGTCCACAACTGATCCACGCTGAGAAGAATATGTGAGTGTGAGTGTGTGGACCCAAAAAGAATATCTGTATTCTCACCCCGAGCTCGGGGCGTCATGGAAAAGGGGTGAAAGAATCTACAAGCTGGGAGCTGGGAAGAGCTGCTGGGAAATGCTGAGCTCTGAGCTCTGCGTGTGACAACGCTGCTGAGCTCTGAGCTCTACGTGTGACAACGCTGCTGAGTTCTGAGCTCTACGTGTGACAACGCTGCTGAGCTCTGAGCTCTACGTGTGACAACACTGCTGAGCTCTGGGTGTGAGAACGCTGTTGCTCTCATGAACTCACAACAGCTGCAAGACCTGTGCATTCAGTATATATTATTTACAACTTTTTAAAAAGATTACTTTCTTCACCAAAACTAGTTTGTTATTGTTCTTATTTTTAAGAAAGGATCCCTCTATGTAGTCCTGACTAACCTGAAATTCACTATGTAGATCAGGGTGGCCCTCCACTCAAAGATACCCACCTCTCTCTCCAGCCAGAGTGTGGAGATTAAAGGTATGCATCACCACACTGGACAGAAACTGGAATGTTTCTAGTTTCTACAAAAAAAAAAATATATTTTTCTTCTAAAAGCACATCAAATTCAGTAACAAAATATGGACAAGAAGGGGCTACTGGTCACTAGTGACATAGGCCTGCAGCACAGAACCCTAAAACACAAATCCCAGCAAGCTGTCTAGTTTGAAAATATTTAGTTCACACACATTAAGTTGAAACTAGTAAGACATGCTAACAGAACTTTCCAAACATGGTTAAAATTCAAATATCAAATTTGAATCACATCAATGTTTACTTAAGAGGTAAGTGTTTATACAACCCACAAACCACAAGAAACTCAAGAAGAAGGAAGACCAAAGTGTGGATACTTCATTCCTTCTTAAAAGGGGGAACAAAATACCCATGGAAGGAGTTGCAGAGACAAACTATGGAGCAGAGACTGAAGAAAGGACAATCCAGAGACTACTTCACCTGGGAATCCTTCCCATATTCAATCATCTAATCTAGACACTGTTGTGGATATCAGCAAGTGCTGGCTGACAGGAGCCTGATATAGCTGTCTCCTGAGAGGCTCTGACAGTGCCCGACTAATACAGAAGTAGAGGTTCACAGCCATCCATTGGACTGAGTACAGGGTCCCCAATGAAGGAGCTAGAGAAAGGACCCAAGGAGCTGAAGAGTTTGCAGCCCCTTAGGATGAACAACAATATGAACTAACTAGTACCCTCAGAGCTCCTAGGGACTAAACCACCAACCAAAGAGTACACATGGGGGGACTAATGGCTACAGCAGCATATGTAGCAGAGGATGGCCTAGTCGGTCAATGGGAAGAGAGGCCCTTGGTCCTGTGAAGGCTCTATGCCCCAGTGTAGGAGAATGCCAGAGCCAATATGCAGGAGAGGGTAGGGTGGTGAGCAGGGGGAGGGGGGAGGTAACAGGGATTTGTTTTTGTTTTTGTTTATATTTATTTTTTT
>JADRCD010157933.1:0-16366 GCA_019843815.1 Montemys delectorum
CCGCTCGGCTCGGCCCGTCCCGGCTCGCTCGCGGCGGCCGCGCGCCCCCCTCCGGGGCCGGAGCCGGGTCGGCGCCCCGCCTTCTCCGGGGAGCGCCCGGCGGGAGCGGCCCGGACCCTGGGCTCGCGCGGGAGACGACGCGCCACAAACTTTGCCTTTTATTGTTCCTAGCCCTTTAAGTGCCAGAGGCTCTGTCGGGCTGGAAAAAATGTCCTTCTTCAATTTCCGTAAGATCTTCAAGTTGGGGAGCGAGAAGAAGAAGAAGCAGTACGAGCACGTGAAGAGAGACCTGAACCCCGAAGAATTTTGGGAGATTATCGGAGAACTGGGCGACGGAGCCTTTGGGAAAGTGTATAAGGTAAGAGGGAGAAAACGGGAAGTTGGCTTGGGAGATGAGACGCCCGCCTGTCCGCAGTGGCACGAGGACTTCACCCCCACAGCCCTTCCCGGGGCTTGCCCGCTCCTCCTCTTTGAAACTTCAGCTCAGCATCCAAGCAGTGGCTCGGACGGTTGGGTTTAGGGAATATCGTAGGATCGGTCGCATGCAGTTTCGGTAGTGATGGCTCTGCAGTCTTACCCTGTCAAACTTCCGTAAGAAAGGAGAGTAATTGAATGGGAGGAGCGGGCGGTTGTGGCCCTCAAGTCTTTTAGAATCGGAAACTCTTTAGCTTTTTCACTGTGGTAATGTTTGTTTACTAATAATGGCGTTTGCATGTGCGCATGAAACAGGTAACTTTCTGGAGATGGGGACATCCAGCTGGCAGCATCTATAGTTCACATAAAAGGAGTGAAAGATGCATGGCCAGCTTGGAGTCTGTTCTTGAGTTGCTTGCTTGGCCACATGGGATGGAATCTTTGACAAAATTTCCAGCACAAGTTCTGCATTTCATCCTAGTTTTGAAATACGATAGGCAATACCAGGGCTTGAGGAATCAAAAGACTACAGGAGTATGTATTTATTTCAGTAGAGGTTTGATGTTTCAACACAAAGGTGTGAATGTTAACTGTTTACTCTGTCCTAGGAAGTATATGAATGATGTCATTGGAATATTTACTTCCTGAAGGGTGAGGTTTTTATGAGCCACAGTTTAGGGGAAGGACCCACAGGTTGCCTAGAAGTGAAAACATAGATTCAAGACTTTTCATTCTCACATAATTTGTATCCTTTAAAAGTCCTAGGAGGTGAACAGGTAAGTGGCATGGAGGGAGACACTGAAACTCACAAATAGTTCATGGCCACATTAGGTAAGTGGCATTGTCCACCTGTCCATGGAGGGAGACACTGAAACTCACAAATAGTTCATGGCCACATTGATTCAGTCTAGCCTTGAACTCAGGCCTCTGTTTCCGTATGTAGTAGTGTGTTTTTACTTCAACTCCATTCAGTAGAAAGCATGCCCTCTACTTTCTAAGCACAGTACACTTTGTCTTGTAATTCGTGCCTTGAATGCGTTCTGTCAAAATCTCAGTCGTTTTTTATCCAGGCTGAAAGACACACTTTCAGAACATCTTGTTCACATGGCTACTGTAGCACTCGTCACTTATTATAATTGACATTTTCATGTTTATATAATAAAATTAAGGCCCAAAGTTTCACATTTGAGTCTGTTCTTCAGCACATGCATTTCCTCAGGTATTTGTTGAAATGAAATAGTGTATGTTACCTTCAGATGAATGCTATTGAAAGTCGGCATACAGCATGGTTTCAGCAAGAGCTTATGTTTTAGGTGCACAGTAGGAAGGGCATGGACGTGTGGTAGGAAAATCATTCTAGGGGAGACTCGTTTAGTTCTGGACATCAGAGCCAACCTGGCGCTCCTGACCAAAATAACCACCTCTTCCAACTCCGATTTTCTTAGTTGTAAAACCATAGGTTTCCTTAAACGTTTCTTCAGATCTTTCCACGTATTAATGTCCTCTGAATGTGCAGTTACTAGGGAAAGGCAGTGGCCAACTCACGAGGGACCTGGAATCTCCGGGTGAGAAGGTGGTCGGTGATCATGAACAGTTTTTTGTGGTGTGAAGACATTTCATCAAATAGAAACAGCATAGCATCAAGAGCGTGGGCTTCTTTCTACACCAGAGTATTTCTTGCTCCCCCAACAGTAGTCTGTGACCTTGGGCAAGGTACTTATTTATTCAGTGACTGATTTCCCTCATTAGAAGGCCTACGCGTGTCTGTAGTGTAAATATACAGAAGTATAAGACAATCAGAAGGAGTTCAATAAATGGTTGTAGAAGCAGAGTATGGGATGTGAGAGAGGAAAGGGACCCAGTAGCTATTGACTTGGTTTCTAGGGCGATGTGTAATTTTACTCTGCAGATGGTGATGTATAATCCCATTGCAATGTTAGTTCAAATTTCCTGAAAAATTTGAGACATTGTGTAGCTCTACATTACCAAGTGCCTAGCATAATTCCTAGGGGCTTAAAGATTGCTTTACAATGATACTGATTAACATAAATTCTTTGTGTCTGTCTGTGAGGAGTCGGGCAGGAATTTTTGTTTTGTTTTTCGTTTTAAACAAAAATTTACAGTTAAGCTTATCTGACTCTGGCCTTCTTTTTCCTTTTCCAAAAATTGTTTATTTTTCAGAATTCACTGGAAGTTGTGAATTTATTGAGGGAAACCTAGACTTCTTTTTGTGGGGTGGATGCTATCAGACCTTAATATTTTTGGTAGTGTGCAGTAGACAACTATTTTAAAACTTGATTCCAGCTACCATTTGCTTATAGAAATTGGTGACTGTTAAAAGGTTAAATCATAACTGGGCAGTCATGTTATGTACTTAGTTTTTAAAATTGGCTTCCCATCATATAGTCTTACTCCTTCTGTTCAGCCCAGATCTGTATGGCTCTCACAGCTACATGCTTGGAAAATCACCACTGTTTTAAATTTGTTTTCTTTTTAATGTAGTATGGTTAGATGTAAATGAGGATATGTAATATCCTTCATTTGATCAGAAACAAAAAGATGACATAAAAATATGTATTGAGTACCAAGTAAACTGGTTTACCTATTAAAGTAGTTGAAAGTCCTGTCTGTGTGTTGTGTCACAACGGACAGGTCTATGCCTTTTAGACAGTAGTAAAATATGTAATTCTTGTATGTGTGTATGTGTTTAGCTGATAATAAAATAAATTGACATTGACAACATCAGGGTCAAGGAATTCTGTTGCACCTCAAACTCTCAATTTAGATTTATAAGTGTTTGAGCATTATAAAAATAGAGTCATATTAAGTGTATGCGGTGTCTTCCCTTTCAGAATCATTAGTTTGTCACATGACCTTGGTTATTATCTGTCCCTGTGGTTAGTTCATTTTCATTGTTGTGCAGCATCCGTTATAGGGTTATATTGCAGTCATTTGACGCTTCACTGCTAGTAGCCATGCTGGTTGTTTCTAAGTTTTGATGCTGACATAAAATGCTAGGATATTTCACTAAGACTTAATTTAGGAGTGGCATGGCTATGTATCTGGAGAAGTATGACTTTAATTTTACTAGTAAATTAAGTAACTATTTTATATTCCTACTGGTCATATAAAGATGTCTTTGATTTTCATTCTTTTTTCTTTTTTTGAGAGACAGTGCCAAAGTCACACAGCTGATCTCTCTCTTTTTTTTTAAGGATTTATTTATTTATTTTATGTATATATATGAGTACACCGCAACTGTACAGATGGTTGTGACCTTTCATGTGGTTGTTGGGAATTGAATTTTATGACCTCTGCTCACTCCAGTCAACTCCACTCTGGCCCAAAGTTCTCTTTATTATCATAAAGAAGGATACTGTAGCTGACTTCAGATGTACCAGAAGAGGGTGTCACATCTTGTTACAGGTGGTTGTAAGCCACCATGTGGTTGCTAGGATTTGAACTAAGGACCTTTTGAAGAGCAGTCAGTGCTCTTACCCACTGAGCCATCTTGCCAGCCCCTTGATTTTCATTCTTGTCAACATTTGGTATTTTTAGAATTTTTGACTATGTGATTATTAATAAATGCTTTTTATGTTTGTTGTAGTTTAAATTTTTTTGTATTCCATTCTTTTGTTCATTTTCCTGTTAATACCATTTTGCATCTATATGTGGTATACACATTTGTAGTAGTATATTTGTGTATATTCTAAGCATGTACATGCATACATATATATAATTTTAACTGTTTTCTGATTTGATCATAAATACCTTCTCATTCTGTACCTTGTCTTTCTATTCTCATTACAGTGTCTTTGCTGAGAGGCCTTTTTCAAGTTAGAAGAGTACAATTTTTCAGTTTTTTTTCTTTTCAAGCTAATGTTTATTTTTAAGGCATTCTTTCCTACACCAGTATCATGAAGATATTCTACTTTATCTTCCAAAAGATTTAGAATTTCACCTGTCACAAGACCATAGTTTTCATAGACTACTAAGTTTTTGTATGTGACGTAAGGTAGGGATCCAGTACTGTAGTGTTCCTGTCCTCCCACCAATCAGGTCTCTCCCTTAGGCCCGCCGTGGCTGCTCTGGGGTGTCTATCTACTACATGTATCTACTGCTTTCTGTGGTTGTCAATTTATCAGTTTATTCCTATCTCAGTACACCACTGTCTTAATTAGAAAAGCATTACAGTAAGTTCCTGTTAGAGTAAGAGAGCCCCTTATTTTTTTCAAGTCTGTAGTATATTCCTGGCCCTTAACACTTCCATGTTTGTTTTAGAAATACCTTGATTGAAGTTCAGAGTAAACAAACATCAATGACAAAAGAAAAAGACAACAAAAATCCCACAAACCATTGTGCTGTTTTTGATGTTATTGAATTTATGTGTCAGTGCTGAAACGATTGTATGTCTTGCTGTGTATATTTTAACCTCTGTTTATATCTTTCCTCGGTAATGGGTTCTAGTTTTTTCCTGGAAGTCTTGGGAGCACAAACTACTTCCAAGAGTCCTTGTGTTTAGGATTTCTTTCTTGATTTTGTATAAAACTTTTAGAAAGAATCCATAGGAAGTATATTTTAGACCTTGCCTGTTGGAATATCTTCTTTTTATAATACTGTGAGTATCATGTAGAATTCTACTTCAAAACACAGGTTTTCCTAAAATTTTTAGGAATGAGAATTTTTCTGATTTTGTTCCATTCATTTCTTTTGTCTTCAAGTATTGATGTTGAAAATCTGATGTCAGTTTGTTACCCGATTCCTTGTGATCTTTTTCTCTTCCCAGCTTCTAGGATTTACTTTCTTTTTTTAGTAATGTGAGACAGGTAATGCACCCACTCCCCACCTGTCCTGCTGGACTTCATCCTTTCAGTGCAGGGCTCATGCCCTTTGCTTCTGTGACATTTTTCCGATATTATTTATTTGGCAATTTATGCCCCTGCTCCAATAGCTCCTGTCTGGGTTTTAAGATTCTCTGTCTCAAAATTCAGTGGCTACTTACTATCCTTCCTTAGTGCTCAAGTTCCTGTGACACACCAGGCCACTCTCTCCTCTCTCTCCTGTTGAAAGCAGTCTGTTGGATTTTATTTTCCTGTTTCTTCTGTGTTTATTTTCTAGGCTCTTTATTCTAGCTCATGTGTAAGTGTTGAGTTTCTTAGGATTTGGATGTATCATTTTCTTCCCTTTCTCGCTCTGTACCCTGGGTGCTCTGGAACTCCCTCTGTTGATGAGGTTGCCTTGGAATTTACAGCAACTCTTCTGCTTCTACCCGAGTGGTAGGATTACAGTCGTGCTACCACCCTTACTTTCCTTTTCTCCTTTGCTTATGAGAACCTGTTTTGTCCTATGCTTTAATTACCACTTAAATGTAGTTTATGTCTGTGCTCAAGTATTGTTCTCAAAGTTTGAATCACACATCCAGCTGTCCATTAGTAGTGTCTTGGCTTTTTTTCTTCCTTTTTTCTTTTTCTTTTTTTTCGAGACAGGGTTTCTCTGTGTAGCCCTGGCTGTCCTGGAACTCACTCTATAGACCAGGCTGGCCTCGAACTCAGAAATCTACCTGCCTCTGTCTCCCAAATGCTGGGATTAAAGATGTGCGCCACCACCGCCTGGCTTTTTTTTTTTTTTTTTTTTTTTTAAAGCAGGTCTTGCTGTATATCTCTGGTTGGTCTTGAACTGGAAAATGTAGCCCAGGCTCCTTAGCTTCCTAAGTGCTGGGATTACAGGCTTGGTGATATAATTTTATGTGGCTGTCAGTAATTTAGAATTGAGTTGTCATTTACCTTGAATAAGTTCAGAACATGAATTCCATATTGTTAGCCCCTAGTTTATTCCTGTGGTCTGTTTAGTATTTACTTATCATCTGGAGCTACTGTTCGCTTAGGCCTACATGTTTTCTGTTAAGATGGGAGGTCTCGTGTATTTAGCACAGTATGCTTTCAATTCTACTTCTTCCTGCTTCTTCTAAATTCTGGGATTACTGACATAATGGGCCATTCCTGGC
The DNA here is from genome assembly GCA_019843815.1 of Montemys delectorum. Lineage (NCBI taxonomy): Eukaryota > Metazoa > Chordata > Mammalia > Rodentia > Muridae > Montemys > Montemys delectorum. Next base: position 6,419 of record JADRCD010157933.1, read on the forward strand.
TTTCTAGAGGTTGTTGTTGTTGTTGTTGTTGTTGTTATTATATTTATTTATTTATTTATTTATTTATTTATTTATTTTTCGAGGCAGGGTTTCTCTGTGTAGCCCTGGCTGTTCTGGAACTCACTCTGTAGAACAGGCTGGCCTCGAACTCAGAAATCTGCTTGAGGTTATTATTTTTAATTTCATTTTTCAGTTAGCTTATAAAGTAGGTTTCCCAGTGGCATTTCACACATTCTTAGTTTTGGTTGACCCTCCCTGCCCCCCCTTGCATGTTCTTGCTCCTCATCTTCCTTAACTGCTAACTCCTACTCTTATTTCCCCTTCCACTTTAGCAACTTGTTTACCTAACACCAAAATGTGTATACATTTTTATTTTTGATTAATTAATTGATTAATTTGTGTGTGTATAGGTCCTCATGCCACAAGACTACAAGGTGGTCAAATAACAACTCTCAAGAGTTAATTCTTCCTGGGATGGAATGGATGGAACGCTAGTTGTCAGTTCTGCCTCTCCCCACTACCCCCCAACCCATGCCTCTAACCTTCTGAGATATCTGACTGGTCCAAGTAAATTATACCTGAAAAACAGATCTTGATTCCCTTTCCCTCCCTCCCTCCCCCCCTTCTTCCCTTTCTCTCTTCCTCCCCACCTTTCTCTCTGTCTTTCTCTCTCTTGCTTTTCTCTCTCCACAACCCCCCTCCCCATCTAGTTTTTTAGTCAACTGCTCTGTCTTACATGTACTACTGTGATTGTTATTGCTGTGTTTTGGGCTTGATATCAATTTATTCTTTTGAGTAAGGTTATATTTTTAGTATAATGAGAAACATTTGATGTTTTCTACAGTTTTAACATTTTTGAAATGCTATAGTTTACAGTTTATTCTTTTCTTGGTAGCATTTGTATTACTTTTACTTTTTGTATATTACTAGTAAGATTAATCTATGTACATATGTGGTTTTCCTCATGTATATGTGTGTATATGCAATTTTTCCTTGTGCAGGCATGTGTGTGTTGAGGTGTGAATGCACAAGTGTACAAAGGCTCAAGGTTCACTTGCTCTCTACTTTATTCATTCAGGCAAAGTAAGAGGTCTGCAGTTGAACACAGCTTGTTGGTTGAGCTAGTCTGGCTAGCCAGCTTGCTCCAGGAACCTTGCTTATCCTTTCCTAGTGCTGGAATTACAGGCAGGCTACCATGACTACATAGAATTTTCGTGTTGTTTTGGAAATCTGAACTCAGATCCTCATGTTTCTGTGTAAGTTCTTTAACCACTGAACTATCTCCCCAGATAGAAGATGTTTCTGTAGTCCAGATTAGCATAGAATTTGGAGCCCAGGCTGCCCTTAAACTTGTAGTCTTCCTGCTTCTGATTCTCAAGTGTTGAGATTGCAGGCTATGCCACCTCACCTGTCAGCATAAGTATTTTCGTGTGTGTGTGTGTGTGTGTGTGTGTGTGTGTGTATGTGTGTATGTGCGCGTGTACACATGCATGTGCACCTTCATTCATTTGTGTTGGATGTGTGCCTGGGAATAATTTTCTTGTTTATAAGTATTTTTGTGAATTGCACTCCCACCAGAAGGATTTTAGAAGTATTTTGGTAAATTTTTTATTACTATAACCGATTGAGTATGAAGAATAGAGTATTATTTGGTTTATGATCCTGGAGTTAGGATCATCTAAGAGCTTGGCAGAACATCTGCTTAACATCTGGTGAGAGTTTTTATGGCAAGAAACATCATATGGAGACAGTAAATGTGTCAAGATTTTCCTAATAGCCTAACTATTTTTCCATTAATCTATTAACCCATCAGTGGACTCTGCTCACTGAAGCAGTTCCTGACTATGGAGTATGTGCAAGGGAACTTCTTGATCATAACAAATGGATTGGAAGCTTGACTATGGCAGAGCCCTCATCCTGGTGGTTCCTTAAGTCCCATCTCTAGATATCATTAATTTGGGAATTAAATTTCCCGCATATGAAGTTTAACTCAGACAGTAAAATGCTTGTAAGGACCAGAATTCAATCTCTGAGCACCTGTGTAGGCATCAATTTTTTTGCAATTTACTTTTTTTCTTTTTGGTTTTTTTGAGACAGGGTTTCTCTGTGTAGCCTTGGCTGTTCTGGAACTCACTCTGTAGACCAGGCTGGCCTAGAACTCAGAAATCTGCCTGCCTCTGCCTCCCAAGTGCTGGGATTAAAGGCGTGCGGCACTACCAGCACAGTTTACTTTCAATAAGGGTTTAACCTCTCCTCTAGCCCAGCACAGTTTACTTTCAATAAGGGTTTAACCTCTCCTCTAGCCCACCATCCAGCAGAGATAGTGGAAGAGAAAAGTTATTAGGATATGGGGGAAGTGGACCTGTTCAGCAATAGTTCTTTGGGGTCGAGCTCTATTTTCTTTGGCAGCAGTTCAGTCCTGTAGCAAACACCAAATACAACTCAGCAGCTGCAGACCAGTCCTAGGCAGACAGACACCACACATGAACCAGCAGCTACAATCCAGACCTTTCTGTAGGCAGACACCAAGCAGGAACACCAACCAGCCTGAGGTGAGGCTGTGGAAGTGGCAAGCTGCCACAGGAGCCTCATGAACAGTTCTTAGACAAGTTTCTAAGTCTACTAGTGAAGATCAACAATGCTATGTAAAGTGAACCAATACATGTCGTTAGTGAAGAATAGTGAGGGGAGAGGACCAAACCAAGGCTCAGTGCTCATCTTCCACTGTCTGTATGGTCATATTTATACTCTTTCATTAAAGATTCTTTCATGTGTTTGCTATATCAAAACATTCTTTCCCATGTCTGCTTTAGCAAGACATCCTTTCACCGGTGTGCCCTAACAAACCATCATTTGACATAACTTTTTACTTCACACCTGTGTCAAACAACTGCAACACTTGCGATCCCAGAGCTGGAAAGGTGCAGATAAATCCTTTGCCAGCTGTGTTAGCTTATTGGTGAGTTCCAGACCAGTGAGAACCCCTGTCTCAAAAAAACAAGACAAATAGTACCTGAGGAAGAGCAGTAAGGGTGTCTACTTGCCTCCACCCACACAGAAACGTGTATATATGTGTGCCAGTATACACTTAAATGAACTTGTGTATACACACAAACACAGAGTGCTTTATCCAGCTATTTTCTAAGTCAGTAAGAGAAACAGTTCTTTTGCCAAGGTCCACAGCTGCTTGGATGTACTATGCTGCTGCTGCTGCTGTGTAAATGTTGCTTCTTCATTGTAAAAATTGGTGTGCTGTTATATTACTAACATGGGAACCGAAGGGTTTTAAATTTCAGAATAATTTCTAATGGATGATCCTAATCCAAACTGCTGAATTTATTTTCATTCCTAAAACTTGATTTTAGAACGTTTTAAGTAAATAATCTCAAGATTATGAAAAGAAAATGTCAAAAGCAAGACAACTTACTTTCTACCCCTCCATTTTCTTGTTAGCTTTCTGTTTTCTATGTGGCTATAATTACTTAGTTCACATACAAGGAGTAAAACAATGTTTAGCCTTTCTTCTTTTAATCTAAGATAGTGAGTCAGCTTTGCCAGTTTATCAGTGTAATTCCTCACGTTTTCCTATAAATTAGTGCTGGGATGTTAGGAGTACTTTCTGTGGAAAATTATTTGAATTAGTATTCCCTCTCTCATCCTTCCTTCTTCTCCCCTATCTGTTTTCTTCACTTCCTCTGGCCTTCATGTTCTTCTTCCTTCTTTTGTCTCGTCTCATCTCATCATCCCCCCCCCATATATATATATATATATATATATATGTGTGTGTGTGTGTGTGTGTGTGTATGTATGTGTGTGTATACATACACACATATATGTGTATATATATGTATATATGTGTGTGTATATCCATATATGGTATATGTGTATGTGTACATATGTATATATACATGCTTGAAAATTGTGGACCTTTAGAGTTAATATATATTTCTATATTAACAATGTATGGAATGTGCAATGTGTACAGATCAATTAGAGATGAAATTTTGTTTCTTATTTGAGCAGTAAAAGGCAACTATCTTTTTTTTATGAGTTAGTTTGATTATATAACCAAACTGTAATATAAGTCTTCATTTATGCCATATGAAAGGATGGCATGATGAATCTTGGGAGAACCTGTAGTGCCTTATCCCACAGCTGTGGTCTCCAGGACCTCCCCATGGGTTTTCCGCCCGCCTCTGTATCAGTTGCATTCAGCCTGTGTATAGAGAGAATGTCTTGTATATTATATGGATGCATCACCTGCCAATTAAAAAGCCTATGGCCTATGGCTTAGGCAGAAAATAGAGATGGGACATCTGGGAGGAAAAAGAATTCTGTGAATGAGGCAGGTGGCAGATTGGGTCAGGAAGATGGATGCATAGGACTGGAGCACAGGTAATCAGTCACATGGCAGACTGTAGGTTAAAATAAATGGGTGATCTTTAGTTATGATCCAGTCAGAAAGAACCTAGCTGTATGGCCAAGGATTTTGTAAATATATTTTGAGTCTGAGTCTTATTTCTGGAATAATGGGGCTGGGAGGAAGAATTGGGATCTAACTTCTACAAAAGCTTACTGTGAAAATACTGTAGAATGGCTGTACAAAATTATTTACATTTTTAAGTTTTTTTTTTTTCTTTGAGACAGGCTCTTGTGAAGTAGTACAGGCTGGTCTTGAACTTGGAGCTCATGTGTTTTAGCCTCCTAAGTGCCGTGGTTATAGTTATATATAATGCCCAGCTTTTTTCTATTTTTTTTTCATTGTGGTAGGATATATACATATACATACATACATATATATATATAGATAGATAGATAGATAGATAGATAGATATATAGTATTTATCATCTTTACCCCTCTACTTTTCAGTATTGGACCTAAATATTTCTTTGGGTGGGGTGGAGTGGTGGACTTTGAGACAGGATCTTGCTACATAGCCCAGTCTGGCATGGCTCTTACTGAATATAACAGGCTATGCTTGACCCCTTCAGTTCTCCTTGCTTACCCTTCCTAATGCTGGGATTACCAGCATGCATAACTATGCCTGGTACACCTTGACTGTTCTTTATATGTACTGTTAAGCGGGCTTAAATATGACAAAAATGTTCACCTCCACTCCTACCTAGCTATGTGACCCTTCATTTTGTAAAACTAAAACTTTGCCCATTTAAAGATAGTAATGTCTGTTCTTTCTCTAACCTTCGGCAGCCATTATTCCACTTTATGATTTTGATTGCTTTAATTACAATATCATTTTGTGATTGGCATCTTTCTGGTGCCCTGTTTTTTAGCTTCAGCCATTTCTAGCTCATCAGAATTTCTACTTTTTTTTTTTTTTTGCCAAGTAGTGCATGCCTTTAATCCTAGTACTAGGGAGGAAGAGGCAGGCAGATCTCTGAATTCAAAGCTTGCCTAATCTACCAGTTGATAATTCCAAGACAGCTAAGGCTACACAGAGAGATACTGTTTTGAAAACAAAACTCCCAAACCAACCAACCAAAAAACCCAAACATAACAACAAGAAGAAATTCATCCCCACTTCTTTTAGATTTAAATAATACTCCTCTGCATATAGTCATATATTTTACGTAGCCATTCCTTTGTGGATGGGATTTTGAGTCATTTCTACATTTCAGCTATTGTAAATAATTCTTCTATGAAGAAAAGTGTATGCTTACCTTTTTGAAACGCGTGGGAGTGTCGGACCAGATATGATGTCATTTTAACCTTTTGAGAAGCTACTATGCTGCTCCCACAGTCAGCTTTGTGATCTTAGATCCTCCCAGCTGTCTGTGCACAGAGCTTCAGCCTTCTCCACTCTTTTTTCCCAATATTGTTCCTTTTAAAAGTTAGCCACTCTAATGAGTGAGGTAGTATTTGTTGTAGTTTCTTTTTGCATTTTTCTAATTAGTGGTGCTCAGCATATATCATATACTTATTGGCTATTTCCATATCATTTTCGAAGAAATTTTGTTCAAGTCCTTTGCTTATATATTCCATATATATATAATATATATATTATATATATATTATACTTGTGTATCCATGGTGTATGTGTTTGGATGCAAATGTGTTCATGTATGTGTGTAGGCCAGAAGTCAGTGTTTAGTGCCTGTTCAGTAGCTCTCCACCTTACTTTGTAAGAGATGGTCTCTCATTGAACCTGGCACTTACAGATTTGTCTAGATCAGCAGGTCTCAATCTGTAGGTTGTGATCCCTTGGGCTTGTCGACTGATCCTTTCACAGGGGTTGCCTAACACCATCAGAAAACACGGATTTACAGTACAATTTAAAGTATAGCAAAATTATAGTTATGAAGTAGCAAAAAAAATTTTTTTATGGTGGGGGTCAATGTAATATGAAGAACTGTATTAACAGTTCCCAGCATTAGGAGGGTTGTGAACCTCTGGTCTAGATTGACTGTCCTGCACGCCCCTGGGTGTCTGCCTCCCCAGTACTGCTTTTATATGGGTACTGGGGATCTGAATTCAGGTCCTCGTGTTTGTATGGCAAGCACTTTACTGACTGAACCATTTCCCCTGTTTCTCCTTTGCTCATTTTGAATTACAATTTTATTTTAAACAATTTATCTTAATCATGTTTGTGGGGTGTCTTAGTCAGGGTTTCTATTTCTGCACAAACATCAGGACCAAGAAGCAAGTTGGGGAGGAAAGGGTTTAATTGGCTTACTTCTACATTGCTGTTGATCACCAGAGGAAGTCAGGACTGGAACTCAAGCAGGTCAGGAAGCAGGAGCTGATGCAGAGGCCATGGAGGGATGTTCCTTACTGGCTTGCTTCCCCTGGCTTGCTCAGCCTGCTCTCTTATAGAACCCAAGACTTCCAGCCCAGGGATGGCACCACCCACAAGGGGCCCTAACCCCTTGACCACTAATTGAGAAAATGCCCCACAGCTGGATCTCATGGAGGCACTTCCCCAACTGAAGCTCCCTTCTCTGTGATAACTCCAGCCTGTGTCAAGTTGACACACAAAACCAGCCAGTAGTACAGTGGGGTGTGTGCACAAAAGTACAGATGTCCATGGTGTTGAATCACTTGAACTGTTGTGAGCTGCCTGATGTGTCCTTTGTAAGAGCAATATGTGTTCCTAACTGCTGAGCAGTTGGTGTCACAGCCAAGGAGTAATTTTCAAATATTAAGCATTTCACCTCATGTATTCTTAAAAACAATTGCATTTTATATACTTATTTTGTATGCATATGCATATGTGTGTGCTATGAGACACACGTGGAGGTCAGGAATAGTCTTTTTCTACTTTGTAGGCCCAAGGGATCAAACTCAAGTAATTAATCTTGGCAGCAGATGCCTTTATAAACTGAGCCATCTCCTTGGCCCCCTTAATGTATTCTCAGAGTTTTATAGTTTTAGGTGTTACACTTAGATTTTTTAAAGGTTTGAATTTTGCATGTGATGCTGGATAAGGTACTAACCTAATTCTTTGCACATGGATACTAATTTTCCTAGTGTGATTTATAGAAACAACTGTCTGTCCTTCCCATCTTTAACACCCTGTTGAAGATCATGACCACACATGCTGGGCTTTTCTCTGAGATTCCATTAATCTATGTGTCTTTATACCATTCCTGTTTGGATTACTGTAGCTTTGTAGTAAGTTTTGAAATAAGGAATTATGAGTTCTTGAGGTTTGTTCTTTTTTATAAGATTGTTTTGGCTATTTAGGATTATTTGAAATGCCATAGTTTAGGATGGCCGTTTTTATTTCTGAAAAAAACTTTGAGATTTTGAAAGAGTTTACATTGAATGTATAGCAATCTGTCAGCAATATTAACATTATTGTTTCTAATCTGTGAGCATACAGTGTGTTTCCTTTTTTTTTTTTTCCCAAGACGGGTTTCTCCTCGTAGCTCTCTGGCTGTTTTGGAACTCAGAAATCCGCCTGCCTCTGCCTCCCTAGTGCTGGGATTAAAGGCGTGCGCCACCAATGCCCAGCCCATTGTTTATTTTTTTAAATGTCTTTTTTTTTTTTTTTTCAGTAGTGTTTGGTTGTTTTCACTGTACAGCTTCTCTGTCTTGTTGGTTAATTTTGAAATGTTTCATTTTTTTTTTTACAGTGCACTTGTAAATGCAACTAAGAGTCTTAAATGTTGAAAGCATTTATTTTTCTTAAATTAATTTTAGGAGGTAGTATACCTTTGTCTTATTTTTAATATATATCTTGAAACCCTCTGTTGCCTCAGTTTTCCATATTTTATCTCTCAGGGTTGCTTTTAGCATGTTCAGCCTCTCAAAGTCAGCAATGGGACCTAAGTGGGACAATGATATAATCTGAGAATTGGTAGACTTTTTTTTTTTTTTTAAGTTTTGGGGTTTGTTTTGTTGGTAGATATTTTAAGACTTTTTTTTTTAAGATTTATTTTATTTTATGTGTATGAGTACACTGTAGCTGTACAGATGGCCGTGAGCTATCATCATGTGTGTGGCTGCTGGGAATTGAACTCAGGACCTCTGCCAGCCCCGCTTGCTCCGGCCCTGCTCATTTTGGTGTAATTCACTATAGTGGTCTTAAGATGCACCAGAAGAGGGTGTCAGATCTCATTACAGGTGGTTGTGAGCCACCATGTTGCTGGGATCTGAACTCAGGACCTTCGGAAGAGCAGAATTTGTTACAGTAAGGAAGTTTAGAGATTACCTAATATTAGTTCCTTTTTCCCTTTCTCCATTCTTTTCACCAGGGCTAAGACTTCACTGTGTTCAACTCTATCAGGACTGGTTGCTTTGGGTCTGTTCTTCCTACAGTGTTACAGTAAAATGGAAGGAGAAGTGCTAATCTCTGGGCGATTTTGTCTGCCTCAGAGGAAAGTATTTTTTAATTACTGACTCAACTGTAGTACTTTTCAAAGGGGGACAAATGGAATGCTGTGTTTTACCAGTGGTGATAAACCTCTCTCTCTATCTCGGTCTTTTTTTTTTTTCAATAACTATGAAAAGTAGCAAAGTGGGAGCTGTTTTTGTCAATGCCATTTTAGAGTGGCTTTTGGTCAGGTCTCAGTCATCGTGTAGCCATTCCTGCATCATTAACTCACACGTGTCCTTAGTATTATACAGTAACAACTCCTCAGTATCCTCAGCTTCTAAACTATTTTAAGTTCCTGAGGAAGAACCAAAGTGAGCACTCCTTAAAATTTCTCTTACGTGGAAAGTTCAAGAGAACATCAGTATTGCCTGCAAAGTGGGAGTCATTATCTTCCAAGATGATCTTGGAGAGGAGTGAGTGCTTATTTAACATGCTGAACCTCAGTGTGGTGTTCTCCTCAACACTCCACAGGTGGAAGCAGGAGGGACTCTAGGTTAAGGCTAGCCTAGAGTACTGCAGCAGGGTCCCATCACAGAGTCACCCAGTCAGCCCAGCGTCCAACTGACCAACGGGTCTCAGCACTAAAGCAGCTAGTGATCAGAGGATGATAGTATGGAAAAACAGAAGTAACCAATAATGCTTAGTCAAATGTGATTCCCAGGAGTCAAATTTAGAGTTTCATAGATGTACAATAGCAATTTAGATGGATTGACAATTTTTTTAAAGATTTATTTTATTCATTTATTTTTTATATGTATGAGTACACTGTAGCTGTACAGATGGCTGTGAGCCATCATGTGGCTGCTAAGAATTGGACTCAGGACAGCCACGCTCGCTCTGGCCACGCTCTCTCTGGTGTAATCGCTCTGGCCACGCTCTCTCTGGTGTAATTCACGGTAGCTGTCTTCAGATACACCAGAAGAGGGTGTCAGATCTCATTACAGGTGGTTGTGAGCCACCATGTGGTTGCTGGGATCCGAACTCATGATCTTTGGAAGAGCAGTCAGTGCTCTTACCCACTGAGCCATCTCGCCAGCCCTAGATTGACAAATTTTAATTAGTTTTTTTTCCTTTGGTCTAGAAAATAGTAGCACATTCTTTTTTTTTTTTT